>SNQJ01S0180054.1:0-14432 GCA_010110895.2 Picea sitchensis | reverse complement strand
ACCTGGGCTTGAGCATTGCTTATGTGTCTTGGAGGTCCTAACCATTGCAGGGTAGGATGGATGGGTAGTCAGTCTGACTTATTTCTGAGTGATCGTCGTTAATGCATGAAGTTTCCTATGGTACGTCGTATGTCGTCTTGTTGTGTTCGTCGTCGGGTTACTAGTTTCTGCCTGAGCAGTCGGCCAGGAGCCTATCTGACATTCTCTCTCTCCGGAGCAAAGAACTAAGATTAAACGCCCTGCTTTCCTATGCAGAAATAGTAAAATCTACTACTATGGATTATTCCTTCTGTGTTCATACTATGCATAACCCAGTATGTCGTTAAATGTTGCAGTTACTTATTGTGCGCCTTATGTCTATGGTCGTTTAATGCTTGCAGTTACTTGTTGTGCGCCTTATGTCTTCTTGTTGTGATCATCGTGGTTGCGTCTTGTTAGTCGTCGAGTGGCGACGTGAGTCAAGTGTGTTTGTTCCTTTTTACACGAGCGCACACACCTTAAACAAAAAGAATTTGCACCTGCTATCAGAGTTGTTGTCGTAACGAGGAGGACGTTACAGCAGACCACAGATGGAAAGGTCACGACCCTCCTTCACATCCTTTCTTCCCTCCAAGATGCTTTTCCCCCTGACCCAGTAGGCACGGCTTCAGTAGCAGAACCCCATGCAGAGATCAGTGAAGGAAACGCCCAGACGCAGCGCTCCGCAGAGATTGATGTGGAGCAGGCTGAGCATGAGGACACGGGCGTGGAGAAGGCCACAGGACAGCATGCGCTACAGGACACCTCGCTAGTCGCCGACAGGGATGAGAGCAGCGTGGACACTGGCATGCAGTTGGAAAGTAAAGGAACACTCGTCGAAGTGGAACCTTGGTATGAGGCCGTTCTTGCCACCTAGCCAGTTTATTTGCCAAGTGTTTAAGCCCACAGGGGTTCTTTACGTTTTAATAGTTTTTTAGCTACTTTCTAGTCAGCTTAGTGTTGATATATAAGACTGTTAAATTACCTATGCTTGATTCACCTGACTGGTTGGACTAGTTTCCCCTCTATTGGGACAGTTCAGTAACTACAGTACGGTTACTATATGTTTTGTGTACCTCTAACTTAGTTTTTTGAAAGCCCTTTATATATAAAACTTCTTACTTACAAAAAAAAATAATAATAAAAAAATAATAACCTCTTTTTCATGAGCTAAATAGAAAACACTATAATAATGCTAATGATAGACTTCTTATTAACATCCACTTTCCTAATATACTTCTTTCTCGCAGCTAGATTCAATAAAACATACATAACTTTGTTAAATCTAATATTGAAAATACTTAATATCCTCTTATATATATATGAACTTCTTTCTCGCAGCTAGATTCAATAAAACATACATAACTTTGTTAAATCTAATATTGAAAATACTTAATGTCCTCTTATATATATATATAAGAAAGTATATTGATTCTAAAAAAATGGTAGATCATTTTGAACTTCCAGAATATATGGTTCAGATAACTGGGAAGTATTTCAAAATTTATATAAATATTGAATTATTTTGATTTTGAATTTTCAAATTCAAAATATTCCTTAATTTCAATTATGAAAGTGTTATCGATAGTCGACTTTCTTTTTTGCAATTGAAATTTGTTTTACCAATCCACCAAATTTCCAAAACCCCGTGAAAAAGAGGCAAATTGGTATCCTCGAGGGCTTTTGGTGACACACCCAGCCACCGCCCGGGCCAACTCCCGCTCTTCTTCCCTTTGTTTATCATCCCCATTAATGAAACAATCATTTTCTGGACTTTATAATCACAGAAATTACTACCATGATTTCCCAAAAGGTTTTCTTGGCCGTTTGTGTCTTGTTTTCTCAATTGCTTATAAACATTGGATTCTGAATTTATTAATCATATACACATTGGATTCTACATTTATTAATCATGCAAGCAAGTAAATGTGGATGGTTGGTCTCTTCTTGTCGCTCTTCAAAATAGGGAAAAAGAAATTTCAGATGGAGAAATAATGAAACAAAGTAATTTGACATAGCCACATAAGTCAATCTCACTTTCAAAGTAATGATAAAAGTAATTTGAGATGGCTACATAAAGTAATGATAAAATTGATTTGAGATAGCTACATAGTTTTGTATAATCATGAAGGTAATATACATCATCTATATTTATGTCACGTGAGTCCAAGATACATCTCCTTTATCCAATCATCCGCTGTAGATATATACCTCCATGCATGGGGAAATCGATATGTTTATATAGAGAGAAAGACGCATACAACTCTTTGTATAAAATTTAGTTTCATATTTTTAGTTCCAAGCTTCACATCCCAACGACATCCCGCTTATTTATATTTTAGATAATAGCTACTTATTATGGTTATTAAGATATATAAGTATATTCAGTATTGGCCGTAAATGTTGTGATATTTAAAAAAATATTTTTTTCGGTGATTAAGCTTGTATAAATTATAATATAATAAATAAATAGTTCTAATGATAATAAAGTTTAACGGTAGGCTTGATAAATCTTGTAGAATCAAATGTAACGAGAAAACCTAGCTTTAAAAATTAAATATATTTGGAAGTGTTATTTAAGTAAAAAAAAATGCATGTTTTGCTTAGTCCCTAATTCACATGCCTTGTTGATAACGAAAGCCTTGAAACATCTAGGAAATCTACACCCTAAATGCACACTTTGTGGCAATAAAAAAACTTGAAAGAACTTGGTTTGGATTTGAAAGTATGCTTAATCAACTTGATCATGGGATTATAAGTATTTCTATTAATCAAAGAAAATAATAGAACATGAAAAATATTCAAAGAAATTAAATCTGGAAAATCAAATATAAAAACAAATAAGATTATGCTTGTAGAATATATACTTTGTATTAAATATATTGAGCAATGTTCACAAGCCTATGCCAAACTACTTAAATAGCTTCTTAGTAGTGAAAACCCAAACTACTTATGGTCCTAACATGCCCCCCCCACCCCCCTCCCCCGCTTCAAAAGTGGCATTGTGCTCAAGAATATAGGTGTGGAAGCTAATGTAAAATATCTATTGGTACCCAACTGACATCTCATGATTATCTTTCCACTGGATCAAAACATCTCAGATGGTGCAATGACATAATAGATTCTCTCAAGTGATTAGTACTACTTCCAAATGGAACCAAATGGACCCTTGTTCATCAAGTCCTAGAAGACTAGACTAAACATCGCAATTTGTTCCCACTACCTTCTTCAAACAAGACACATGAAAGACTAGATGAAGGTTAGAGTGGGTTGGAAGACTATTTTCAACCAAATTCCCAAACAACATAGAAATGCAAAGAATTAGCAACTCCATGAGTTTATTATGATAAAGACTCAATGAATAAGAATCCACTTTGAGGGGGAAACCTCCCTTTACAATATATGTAATGCATAAGACAATATGCATATACGAATGAATGTTCTTTGTTATATATAAGAGATAAAGTGATCATGATGTAACATGTCACTAAGTGGACCTAATCATAACTAATATACTAATATTGAATGATGGTTAGGGCCTTAACATAGGCCCCCTCTTTAAAAAACATTTTCTCTCAAAGATTTTAATTAAGGTTATTTCTTCATGAATTGCTCATTTTCCCATGTAGCTTCTTTTGGAAGCATATTATTCCACTTGATTAGGTACTCCATAATGGTTATACTTTGAAGGGATAGAGAATGTTAACCTGTAATGTTTTCTAGTTTGGGCATCAACTTCCCTTCTTCATATAATTCTAGAATTTCTATCTGCATTAGCATAGTTTTTCCCAAAACCTTTTTTTAGGAAAGATACAAGATAAAACTTATAGATGTGAGAAGAAGGAAGATCTAACTCATAAGCCTCTTCCCCAATCTTGTGAAGAATATTGTATGTTGCATAAAATTTTGTAGCTAATTTTTTATTCTTCTTTTTTTCATAGTAGATTTCATATAAGGTTGTAGTCTTAGAAATTTCCAATCACCTTCCTCAAATTTCCTTTCACTTCTATGTTCACATTCTTGTTTCTTTATTCTTTTATGTGCCATTTGAAAGTTTTATTTAAGATTTTCCAATGTTTCTTTAATATTTTCCATATTCGATACTACAACCCATACTTTGGAATGGTCCTTCAAAAGGTATGTGATACGTATCATGAGATAGATATCCTTAAATATATTCATATAGATACATCTTAGTTTATGTTTGATAGATGGTACTATACCACCATTCTATTAGAAGAATCCACTTCACTCGTTGAGATTTCATGTCTAAAGAATATCAATGAAGATAACCCTATAAAAAATTTCTAACTATTTATGTTTGACCATTTCTTTGTGGATAATATGATGAACTCGTGGCTAGTGTTTTTCCACTCATATTCCATAGCTCTTTCCAAAAACTTCCTGTAAATTTTGGATCCCTGTCACTTACTATTATTTTAGGAAATCCATGAGGTCTATGAATTTTCTTCATGAACACTTCTACCACTTGGATTGTAGTATATGTACATTCAATTCCAAAAAATTGTGCATATTTTGTGAGGCTATCCATGAACAGAAACATGGAATCCTTACCTTTTCATTTTGCTAAACCTATAATGATGCATATTGATATATATTCCCATATTTTATTAGGAATGTGTAAATGTTGAAGTAGCCTTGGAGCCTCAACAATATCTCCTTTATTTCTTTTGCACACTCAACATTATTGTACAAATGTTTGAATATCTTTCTTCATTTCTTCCCCCCAAAAATATATTCTGATCCTTCCATACGTTTTAAGGAACCCTGAATTTCCCATGATGGAAGGGTCACGAGACTCCATTATATTTGTTGATTAAAATTTGATTGAGGGTATAAAACTATTATACCCTTGTACCAAAGGATATATCTCTTCTACTCCCAAAATTGTGTATATTTTGTGAGTCTATCCATGACAACAAACATGGAATCCTTACCTTTTTCATTTTGGTAAACCTATAATGATGTCTATTGATATATATTCCCATGTTTTATTAGGAATGTGTAAATATTGAAGTATCCTTGGAGCCTCAACAATATCTCCTTTATTTATTTGGCACACTGAACATTATTGTACAAATGTTTGAATATATTTCTTCATTTCTTCCCCCAAAAAGTATATTTTGATCCTTTCATACGTTTTAAGGAACCCTGAATATCCCATGATGGAAGGGTCATGAGACTCCATTATATTTGTTTCTTAAACTTTGATTGAGGTTATAAAACTATTATACCCTTGTACCAAAGGATATCTCTTTTGTACTCCTAGTGTTCCATAGATCTCTTCCCTTCTTTTAGACATTGTATTTTATTTCTAGTATTATTATTATCTTGTCATTCATAGTGAGATTATTCCAACCACACGGGAATGGAAGATTAAATGTAATATAAATTGGAGGCTTATTCTATTCTAGAAAGGGAATATGATACCACATTTTCCTTCCCCATTTTGTAGATTATTTCAAAAATAAAACCCTTTCATTTTGTCTACCCATTTTTGTTTCTCTTCTAATAATAATAATATTTTATCCAAAAAGTACTCTAGGCTATCTTGGTCTATCTTGAATTTAAAATTCCTCCCAATGAAACATTGTCACCATTTTTTATTGCATGTAAAACTGCAGATATTTCTTTTTCATATGTATATTTCACCAATTATTTTCCCTTGAATCTCTTAATTTCAAAAGCCAATGGTATCCCTTCTTCCATCAATAATGATCCAATTCTTTTCCTGATGCATCACATTCGAATATGAATGTTTTACTAAAATTAGGTTTTTTTAATACTAATGTATAGACATGACATCCATTAAGAGTGATATTCCCAAGGTATCCTCTTCATTCCATACAATTGAATTTTTCTTCAAGAGAGATGTGAGTTGTCCTACAATGTGTGCATAATTCTTTAAAAACTTATAAGAATATCCTATAAGCCCCAAAAATCCTCTAATACACTTGATGTTCTTTTGAATGGGTCATTGTGTGATAGTTTAAATATTTATAGGGCCCATTTTAACCCCTTTCCATGAAACAATATGACTCAAATAATGTACTTGTTGTTTCCCAAAAGCTTATTTGGACCTTTTTCATACAATTGATTGTTCTCAATAATTTCTAGGGATTTATCCACATGTTTAATGTGATCTTCTCAAGATTTTCTATATATAAATATATCATGAAATAAAAAAAATTGTTCACAAGACTTTGAAAAGTAGAAGGAACATTAGTCAACCCAAAAGGAATTGCCAAGAACTCATAGTGCCCTTCATTTGTTCTATAAGTTGTTTTTGAAATTTCTTTTCCTCTTAATCTAATTGGGTTGTATATTGATTTAAGATCTAACATTGTGAAATAAGCCATTCCATGAATCTCATCTAATAGCTCATTAATATTTGGATTATGTAAGTTATCCTTGATTATGATTTTGATTAGATATTTATAATTAGGAAACATCATCTAACTCTCCATCACTACTAGGGATAAAAGGGAACTCCTACTTCGTTGAATAATACTGTCATCCAACATATATCACACCATTTTATCAATATCCCCTTTTTTCTAATGTGGGTATCTATAAATCCTTTTATTAGGAAGAGTACTTCCAAGTATTATTTCAATTTGACATTCATAATATCTAGATGGAGGTATTCCATTAGGAATTTATCGTAAGACCCGATGCTTCTTCTCCAAGTTACTTTTTAATGTCACTAGAATATTTTCATCTTTATGTTTCACTTCCACCAGAGGTTGAATATTTTAACACTTTGAGTTCATATTCAACTCCTTGCATTTCAATTCTCATGAATAATCATTATAGTTTATGTAAACCATACCCATTGTTCTCAACCATTGATTCCCTAGAACAACATATGCTCCTCCAATGGGAATGGCATACATTAGGCTTGCTAAGTTATATTCTCTCATACTAAGTTTAATGTTATGGAATTTTCCTCCACAATCAACACTTCCCCCATTAGCATCCAAAACTTGATAATTTTGCATTAGATAGAAAAACATATTGATGAACTATGTTAATATTTTATCAATGAAGTTATGAATACTTCCTAAATCAATATGTACTAAGACCATTTTCTTCTTAATACATATTTCAATATTAAGGTTTTGAGGTGATGACAAACTTTCCAATCCATGAATATATATTTCACATCTCTATAGATTTATGTTGTGAAAAAATTATACATCTTTTTATTTTTATTTTAAATTAATAATTTCTCCTCACCCATCTATGCAAATGCCTCTTTTCCCTCATAATTATTTTCCAAAGTCAACATTTTGTTTCCTAAAATTTATTCCCTATTGATCATTTTCTATTACAACCAAATAATTGTCCTTTTTTCTCTTATTTCATCCATTTCCTTTTGTGATATTCGAGTAGGTTTAGAAAGGGTTTCCCTATGAGGCATAAATCAATATCTACTTCCTACATATGTTCTAGTGGTATACTTGTGTGTATCCTTATTCTTGGATCAAATATGACAAGCAAATTGCATATTTTCTATAAAAAAAAACTAATATGTTTTAAGTAAATATTATGTTTAATCTCTTGGTTTAATCAACCCACATAACATTCCAATATATGTTTTTCCCTTATGTTATCCACCCTTGTGGCCAGTAAATAACGATAAAAATTATAATATTCAACATCACCTAAGTCCTTCATTCTTGTCAACTAACTAAAGTAGTGTTTCTCCCAAATTTTGTCATATTGTGCTTCTAAGTCTCTTGCAATTAAAACCCAAGTATAATGATAATAATGAGGCTTCCTTTTAACTACCCATTGATACCATTGGTAAGGTTTGTTGATATTATGGTAGTTGCAGGAGGTATTTACCTCCACGTGTAACCCTGATGAGAATAGAATATTCTAGGAAGCAAGAAGAAACCCTAAAGAATTAAACTTAACCCTAGAAGACAAGTCGGCTCAAGAAAATATTTGATATTAAGTATTTAGCCTCCAGAATGAGAATTCGGCCCAGACAGCTCAAGAAAATAGTATAAATACAAGTAGCCAAACCTCATTTTGTACACACAGCTCGAAATTTCAGCTGGGAAGAAATGCGCACTGCAGAAACTGGGCAAGTGCACAAGTCTAGAGAGTAGTTGCATCCCGCAGTTGCTGCAATCTGTACTCTTGGTTTAGGCTCGGACTTTCTATTGGTTATGGTTGGAATTTTTTATCAGTCTTGGCTATCTTTGCTTGATGCATTAGCCTTGGTTAGCTATTTGTTTTCTTCTGGAATCATTCTTTGTCAAGGTTAAGGTGCTCGGGGGTGGCTTCGGCCTATGGTTGGGTGAAAATATTGTTATATTATCTATGGTTAAATGATCATAGACATTATTTATAATATATTGTGGTCCCACCCTATATTCAGACAGTCTAACCACTGGAGAATAGATTGGGAGGATTTGCTCAGTTACAGTTGCAGTTGCAACCAGTTTTTTGCGGCAACAACGAAACCCTAACCCTCTTGTTGAGGCACCTTAAATGAAGAGATTGACCTAATTTATGGATATAATATTGTTCCCTACCCTAGTGCATCTCCTGGTACTCTCAGCAAGCTAAGATGTCAAGATTGAGTTTTTGGTCAAAATCAAGGGTTGAACAAGTCAAATAAATTATGACTACTCTATGAAGTCAGAAAACAAGTTAGAAGGGGATTCTAACTTCAGAGCATGGAATACAAGGATTGACCTCATCCTTGCCAAGAATAAAGCGTTGGATATCGTGAAAGGAAAGATCGTGGAACCAGAGTTCAAAGAAGGAAAAGAGAAGGAACCTCAAAACGTTGCAGTTATGGAGAAGTTCAAAGACAATGACATCAATGGCATGAGTATCATAATGGACTCTATAAAATACCACTTGATACCCTACATCTCCCATATTGACTCATCTAAGAAGATGCATGATGCCCTAACTAACCTCTTCTCAGTCAGAAACAATGGACAAGTAATGAGTCTGAAGAATGAGCTTCGTGACATGGGAATGATGATGACAACATAACATCATAATTTGTGAGAATATATCAGTTAAGAGATCAAGTACAAACTATTGAATAAATTATTTCAGAAAAGGAACTGGTAAATACAGTACTCAATGGTCTTCCCAAGACATGGGATGCATTTTCCGCAAGCATGAACACAAGAAAGGAGTATCCCACATTTGAAGAACTTTGGACTTGTTGTGCACAAGAAGAATCAAGGATTAGTCCAAAAGAGAAACCCAAAAACAAATACGATGATCAAGATTTCACAACAAGATTCAAGAACTTCAGGAATAAAAATAAGTTTGTCTCAAGGAAGAAATCAAATCAAGAGAAGGATATATCAAAAATACAATGCTTCAACTGTCAACAATATGGTCACTGCAAGAATCATTGTCCCATGTTAAAGAAAAGGAAGGAAACACATGAAGCATCAGTTTCCGAAGAAAGGGAACCCTCAAAGAAGGCTAGGCGGGATAAAATAGACTTCTTCTTCTAAGACAAGGTAAAAATATTCTTCATAATTCTTGTACATACCATGTTTACATAATTTGTGTACATATATTTCATATCTATTTCTTAGAAGATAAGATGTTCAAAGAGAAACAATACCTATGGAAGAAGATAAGGATTTCTATCACGRTGACTACAAGTCAAGCAATACACATGAAAAGATGAAGTACATCGACAACCCTTGGTAACAATTCATGTGGAAGCTATTAACATAAGTAACAACTGCAAGATAAGTCGAAATCATAATCAAATTTGAAGAAACCTGGAAGAAGTAAAAATATAAAGAAGTCAACAATCAAAAGGAAATAGAAAAAGACTTGTGACACTTTGCAGAAGGAATTAAGGATGTAGACGGAAGCGTGGACTCTCCTAGATGGAGGGAGCCAATTATATAATTCCAAAAGAAGAACATACATTCATGCATGAAGCAAGGATTAGGAGGGAGCTAATCCTAAATAATATGATCCATCAAGGATTATGAAGTATCTATCCATGTTCCCATCAATGGTAGCATCCATGAAAAGAAACACGTGTTGAGTTTGACTTTAGAATAAGTCTTCTTCAAAAAGAAGCCTTAAAGTATCCCTGGTTGTCCATCCACATCCATGATCCTATGATGAAAGGAATAAGTTAGAATTGTCAGGGCATGGAATCTATAGAAAATTCCATGGACCCAGTAGCTAAAGAGAAACATGAGGAATAACATGAAGATTCCAAGAGAGAAATAAAATCTAGAACAACCAATCATTATATCGAGAATCACAAGACTACCATCTTGGTTTGAACCCACTAGAAGAAATCAAGCAGAAGAAATGGAAGTTGTGATAAAGAACAGTGTATGAAAGACTTATGAATGGAAGCATTGTGAGATTCATAACTAAAGGTTCTCCCGAATGGAGGGAGAATACTATGATGATAGCTTGTTCCAGTAACCAAACATACCTCTACCTGAGCCATTATATCTTCTGCAACATCCATGGGTTGGAGCTTACATCAAATGAATGTAAGGATTTTTCTCCTCAACAGAGTAATTGAACAAAGAAGCGTATATAGAGCAACCTCAAGATTTTGAGGTATACTAGGAAGAGACCCTTGTATGCAGATGGAAGAATATCTTGTATGGATTCAAACAACTTGGTGCAGAGCCTCCAATGCACAACAGAAGCATGGTGAAAAATTTCTATAACAAAATATATTGTATCAGAATGATTACTCAGAAGTCCAGGATGATGGATTGCTAATCCATGAAAAACTCTTATGATGACAAAAGAAGTACCACTTGGATATGATCGAGATTGAGCCTTACCACGATCTCGTGAGCTAGAAGGAAACAAAGGAGTTGAATCCAACCATGATATACTGTAATGATCAGAGCTATATGAAGCCTTCAGAGAACACCAGTGTTCGAGACATATCGAAGTTCATTGAGATCGGGCATTACATTCTCCATGATGAATTCCAGAAAAGAGAAGTGGTTCTCCAATATATCTCCACAAATGAGCAGATAGAAGATATTTTGGTAAAGCTTTTGTCCAAGATGGAAAGAGTTTGCGTACTCAAGAAACAAGCTAGATCTCGTGGATATGACTTCCTTATTGAAAAAGGAAGAGATTACTCCCAGGTTGGGAGGGAGCATTGATATGTTATTGATTTATGGACATTCATTTTCCAAGTTCGGAAAATGGTCCAGGATGAGCAGTTTTATTTCCAGTTCGGAAAGTGGTTTGAGATTTATGACGGACATGTATCTTCCAGTTTGGAAAATGGGCCAGATCAGACAATCATTTTCGTAATGAAAATGGTTTGATAGATTGTTGATGTAACATAGACAGTGATTCCCCTTATGGCCAGTGTGGGGGAATGGTCTAGGACAATATTTCTTCTTGACAGTCACTCTCAGTAGTGGTCAAGTAGAATGGTTTGCCTCACCGAGAAAGCATTCTTTCGAAGTTCACAGTTGTGAGTTGTAACATCCTAGTTTTAACCCTTATGAACATTAATGTATTATGTAATTGTGACTTAGGTTGGTGAGGTGGTAAAGTCGAAAAGGGGCCAAAGTGCCAAGGAAATGTAATACCTCAGATACTTTAATAAAATACATTGTTGGCTCCAATATGGACAAGGACACAAGAGATAGGGGATATGATTCCACGAGAGAGGGGGTTTGAGGGGATAAGTCTGTTTATTATTATTTTATTTACCCAAAACTAATTTTATGGAGAAAAGTGGTTACATGAGATTCTTGGGGGAGACCATGTGTTTCTTGATTTCCAAGTAATTATATAAACCCATCTTTGGTTTGGGTGGGGGTTCACTTGTTCTTATTCATTCATTGTTACACATTKTCCACTCTTCAATTTTTGGGAGCCTCACTCTTGTTGCATTCATATGATCTTGGTCTGAGCATGGATATGAATGGTTGTGTGAGGGTGGCTTGGGGTGAATTTAGGGGATCGTTCTTTCTATGGTTTGTCTTCTTCCCCTTTTTCTCTTGTTCTTATTTCCTCTTCACTCACTATTCCTAGTTTGTATGCTCTTTGGCTAAGCATGGAAATGAATGGCAGGAAGAGGAGAGCCATTGATCAATGGTTGTAATAATTATTGATCATTCCAAGAGGGAATGGATGCCTGTGTGCATGAGCTTGATGGCAGTTTAGATAGAAATTTCAACAACTACGAGTCCTGAGAGTCCCAACAGGGAGATTCTTAACCAGAAGCATTGGAGCCTTGGAAGGAGATGGACAACCTAAGGGACTGCGTGGCTGAGAAGGGGGGTCATTCTCTTGGGGTTGTTCAGGCTGGGTAGAAGAGAGTTGGTGTACTTGGATTGTTGTGAGTGTTGAAAGTCATGTGATAGCTTCAGTGATGAGAGGCCTATTAATTATGAGACTGATGACAGTTCGGATGGAACTGTCCACAACTGAGAGGCCTTGGAGTTTCCGGTTGGGAGATTTCCTAACCAGTAGAACTGGAGCCCTAGAGAGAAATGGAACAGCCTTAGGGACTGCATGACAGAGAAAGGTGTTCATTTCTTGGGGTTGTGTATGCCAAGGGGGAAAGAGAGATGGAAATTAGGATTTGTTGTGAGGTTGGGAAACCTAAGAGCTACTTAGCCAACTGTTGTTTGTTTAGACTTGGCCTAGGACCCGTCCTTGTGGATTCATAGCCCTAGATCGGGGGTGACCTGTTGTTGAGAGTAAATGAGCAACATTATCTATGGTTGGGAGGAATGTCCTTGGTTTGCAACGAGTTGGTGAATGTTTACTTGCAAAGATAAGGGTTCTATGTGTTTTCTATGTAATGTTTATTTCCGATGTGTATTTAATTATCTCTGAGATATGTATTTTTGATGTGCATGTATGATGGCTATTTGTTGTGCATGGCACATTATTTATCTCTTTTATGCTATGGAATGGATCTTGATTAATGCATGTGGTTATTTCATGATTTTTTTGGATTAAATGTTGTTAGAATTTGAGATCAGTGAAGAGAAATGAGTCTTGGGACTGCAGCGTGCCCCATCTGCTAGTGGTTGGGTGTGTTGCAGCCTGTTTAAGTGACGTACCCTGGCCTATGGGTGGTTGGGTATGTTATAGATTGGTATCAGGGCTTCTGTTTCAAACATTAGGCCGGTATGGGTCGAATCTGTTGGTCAGAGTCTCGTGGTTGCGATCAATTTATGACCTTGAAGTTGAAAAGATGAGGAGGAGTGGCATTGTAGAGTCCGCACATAAGCTTGAAATGTCAAAGATCCTTTGTAAGGGTTCTAAGGATCGTGACTGTCCCTTTCGAATTTGGGAGAGATCACCACTCTGGGATCAAGAGAGATCCAAGATCATTGGATCAAAGGGCAGGCAAAAAAGGATTGTCCGATGAAGGAGAAGCAAAGGTTAAGTCATAGCCTTCATATCTCATTGGAGAGAAATCGACGGTGGGCAGACATTCTGGGGATCGGGAAGAAAATTAACGTTTCTGAAAGTTGTGAGCCTGCAATCACTCAGGATCATTAATCTTTCTAGATCAACAAATCAATAGTGGATATTGATCCCACTATGGCTGAGCATCTTCTCTTTATGGAGATCGACAAGGAAATTAAAGAGTGACCGAGTGAGTCTCTGCATTTACTCGTGGTCATTGATCTTCAAGCAAGGGACACGTGGTAGGAGATCCTTCACTCTAGCGGATAACCACTTCGGAAGAAAGATGGATGTGAAAATCTAGAACTCCTAAAGGCTCGAAGCCCAGAGTTCATCTAGACCATCCATCAAAAAGGACATGCAACGCCAGATCTCTCACATCGGAGACTTAGTACTCAAGATGTTTTTTAGAGAGAAGCACTAGGGAAAGAACTACCTGAAGTCCCGAAGTTCGGATTTAATATGGACCATCCAACAAGGGAGACATGTGTCACCAAATTGGCCAATTCGGGAATTCAAAGTTCGAGAGAATTGGAGTGTGCTAGTGTGGAAAATCTCGAAGATCGAAGTTCTGAAGCCTGAAGAATCGAACTTGTGGGGCATGACGACGCCATCTAGAGGTGATGTGGACCCCGAAATGCAAGAATAAAATCTTTCGAAGATTGAAATTCTGAAGTGACGTGGCTTGCGGACGTCACCTAGGATGACATGGACATATGAGATGTGTTCCACATGTCAATGAGTTTTGAACATGTGGAAGATTGAAATGTCAGTTAGAATGTGAAACATGTCACCCACTTGACTAGGACATGTGTTCGCTTGTAGTGTCCCCAAGGCCGAGCCCCGTTACAGATCATGCTAGATGCAAAGAATTGTAAATATGTTCTATAGGCTGGTGAGCCAAGTTTTGTATAAGCTGTAGGCTTATGTGTTTTGTTAGGCCAGGGAGCCTAAGTGTTGAA
>SNQJ01S0180053.1:0-18104 GCA_010110895.2 Picea sitchensis | reverse complement strand
TTGTGTTTATGTCTGATGTTCAATGATTTATGCTGTTGTCTATGTTTATTTCTACATAATTAATCCTTTATTATGTGTTGCAAATTGATCCTGTTTCTTTAAACACATAACATTTCACTTGCAATTAATTTAATCAAGTTTATCAAGTCTTCTTCATTTTTAGATCACCATGGGTCTCAATATTTTGGATATGATATTGGAGATTAATTTATAGATTATGTTGCAGCATGATATTGGCCTATAATCCTCAAAATATTTTGTGTTCTTTTTTTGGAGATGAGACACAGGAAAGTAGAGTTTAGAGGACCATAGAACTTGCCTTCCCTTTGAGATTCCCTCACCACCAAAAGCAGGTTGTCTTTCACAAGGTCGTAGAAGGCTTTGTGTAATTAAACTGTAAAACCATCTAGACCTGGGCACATTCCATTCTACATATAGGAAAGGGCCAACCACAGTTTCGACTTCGAGACCTCTTATTCCAATGATTGATTCATATCTTCGGAGAAGACTAAATGGAAATTTCAAACAAGTTCCAGTATATCTTGGATTGGTAACCCAATAGGGGATGAGAAGAGTTTTCTAAAGTATCTTACTCCCAACTCAGTCTTTTCCTTGAATGAACTAACCACATTCCCATCCTCATCCTTTACTTCCCATATCATGTTGAGATTCCTTCGATAATTTGCAAAGTGATGAAAGAATTTTGTATTATTATCTCCAGCTGTAATCCAAAGGACATTGATTTTAAGATGCCACTCATGTTCCTTTTTTTCCAACCACACAGAGCGAAGATCCTTGATCCAAGTGGATTTTGGTGGCTACCCACCTGTTCCAAATTCCAACTGGTTCATCTTAACAAATTTTCAGCTCATCACGTCTCTCTTTAATGGGGAAATTTCTTTGGAATTGTGGGTTCTGCACTTCTGGGGCTGTCTTGAAGCCCTACATAACATCTAGGAGGATATT
Organism: Picea sitchensis; assembly: GCA_010110895.2. Classification (NCBI taxonomy): domain Eukaryota; kingdom Viridiplantae; phylum Streptophyta; class Pinopsida; order Pinales; family Pinaceae; genus Picea; species Picea sitchensis. Next base: position 17,138 of record SNQJ01S0180053.1, on the reverse strand, counting down.
GGTGGCCGCCCTCCTATTCCAACTAGCTTATTTTGGAATTTTTCATGTCAGTACATCTTTCTATACTTCTAGGGTTGTTTTGGGGCCCTAAAAAGTGTTTTCTTGGCTTGTCATAGTCAAAATATAGATGGAGTTAGTTTTTTACAACATAATGTGTAGTGATCGAAAACAGATTTCCAACGAGCTATCACACGCCTAAAATGGAGATCGTATGCAAAAGTTACAACGCCGGGAAGTTAATGTACTAACTTACCCCAAAGGGGCCCACATGACTTTTGACGCTTCATCTCCTAGGTTTAGGTTTTTGGATGTATAGGGTTTTGGCATTCACGTGTATCATTAAAAGGCCTTCATAGCCTCATTGTACACATGTTCTTGCGAATGAGCATAGCCGTCACATCTCTTCTGAAAGATAAAGATGTCACCATTCTAGCGAGTCTTGCACTCTGTATTTTTACAGTCTCTGTACATTTATTTCATTAATAGAAATCATTTATTGTTGTATTTATACGTTTCTAGCAATTTTTATGTGTATTTTATTGTAATATCTCTTCTTTCATTTCGTTCCAAAAATAATCCAGATCAGTTGTATCAGAGAAGGTTGCTCTTGATCATTTTTTAGTGCATGTCCCCGACGAGGTCCAAGTATAGAAAGTTGGGTCCGGAGCTTGTCTCTCTTGAGTACAATCGCTCTCACATGCCCAAGAAACCCTCCATGGTAGCAAACAATAAAAACGGTGGAGCAGAAGATTCTATTAACATGTTTCTCTAGCAATTTCTCGTGCGACAGAGGAACTAAATGATGGAGAATTCTTCCCACATCTTTCAACACTTGTAGATAGCAACATGTGCATATTCATCAAGCGACCACTTTGGAGGAACCTCTCCCTTAAAGGTACAAGTTAATTTTGATATTCTTGTATTTGAAGGTCGGATAGATGCGGATGCTTTAAAAAACTGGTTAAATATGCTAGAAGGTTATTTCTCTGTTCACAATTTTTCCTAAAAGGGAAAAGATCACCTTTGCACTCCTCAAGTCTCTCCCCCATGTAAAACATTGGTGGAAACTTACTGGGAGCAGAGTTCCACAAAGGAATCTGGAATATATGGGGTTGAGCCCACTTGGGATTTTTTTATGGATCTGGTCAAGGAACAATACTATCATGTTGATAACTATGAAGACCAGTACATGAGATGGACCACACTGCAGAAAGAGAAGAGCCAAAAAATGTCAGAGTTCAAAAATAATTTCCATACCTTGCACACAAAGCTAGGTATCAAAGACTCTGAGTAGCATATGGTTATGAAATACTGTGGGGCTCTGCATAGGTACATCCAAACCGAAATGGATTTCCTAAGCATATCATCATTGGGAGATGCCTATCGATATGTTGTCAAAATCAAGTAGAAATTTAGGCACCAGAATAAATGGGAGTTCAGGTCTACAAATATGAAACAACCAAAGCATGGTAAAGATGACCCTAACCAAAAAGCTCCCAACAACTAGTCCAAGACATAGGAAAAGAAGGGTAAAGGAAAGACAAAGAATGACACTGGGAAGTGGTGCAACTTCCACAAAATCCCCTAGCATGACACCGATGAATGTCGCTCGAAATAGTCATTGGTGGACGAGGTCAAAGACAAGGAGCCAAACCCTGACTCATAATATGATCTAGAAAATATTGAAAATAGACAGATCATTGACACAAACCCACTGCTACTGTCATGTCCACAACAATTCAACCAAAAGAACTAGTAGATCCTGAAGAGGGGGGTCACCTCTTCCATTCACAAATGTGGGTGAAGGGGACCTCGTTGCATTTCATTGTTGATAGTGACAGCTAGAAGAAACTCATCTCAGTCGAGGTCATCAAACAATTTGGGTTGTCGACAACACCACACCTGCAACCATACAACATTAGATGGCTTCACCAGGGACGAGATCTTCGTGTCAGTGAGCAGTGTCGCCTATCCTATGGCATCCAACCCTTCAAGGATGAGTAGTGTGTGATGTTTCCCCTCTTGATGTTTGTGATGTTTTTTTGGGCCAACCATATATGTGGAAACGTCATGTTTTTTATGAGTCTCGACTGAGTAGTGTCATTATTACTCTAGGGGGTCAACTCTACAGGATACTAGAGGTAGTTCTCACTATTGTTCCACCAAAAAAATGCTGCACGGTAATCTCTTATACTGAAAAATTCATCCTCTTCACAGTCTGTTCAAAGGATGCACAGAAGGCCACTACAACCAACCTCAACACCTTATATCCAACAGAAGCAGATTGCAGAAGAGAAACAAGATATTGTTTCTTCACCTGCGATGGTGCCTACATAATTCCCTGTCAAGCCCAAAGACAATAGGTTGGTGGAACACATTCAACCTCGCTAGCAATAAGTTCGTGACAGCCTTCCATGGACCAAGCAACGCAACTTCTCCAACAAGGCACGCATCTCACCAAGATTCAGATTCAGAAAACATTTTCCTCTCTTCCCCAGGCACTCAACGTAATGGATACCATTGCTTTATAAGGGGGGATGATTGATCTAGGTGGATATTGGTGGCCACCCACCTGTTCCAAATTCAAACTGGCTCATCTTGATAGTTTCAGTTCAACACATTTCTTTGTAATGGGGACACTTCTTTGGAATTGTGGGTTCTGCAATTTCGGGGCTATCTTGAAGCCCTACACAACATCTAGGGGGATATTGGTGGTTGACCACCTATTCCAATTGGATTATTTTGTAATTTTTCATGTCAGTACATTGTTTTGTACTTCCAAGGCTATTTTGGGGCCCTAAACAATGTTTTCTTGGCTTTCCACAACCAAACTATAGATGGAGTTAGATTTTGATGTCATACTGTGTATTTCTTGAAAATACCTTTCCAACGGGCTATCACGCACCTAAAACGGAGATCGTATGAAAAAGTTACGACCTAAGGAAGTTAATGTACTAACTTACCCCAACGAGGCCCACATGACTTTAGGCGCTTCATCTCCTAGGGTTAGGTTTTTGGATGTCTAGGGTTTTGGCATTCATGTTTCATAAAAATTCCTTCAGAGCCTCATTGTACTCATGTTCTTGCGAATGAGCATAGACGTCACATCTCTTCTCATAGACAAATCTACCACCATTCTAGCGAGTCTTGCACTCTGTATTTTTACAGTCTCTGTACATTTATTTCATTAATAGAAATCATGTATTGTTGTATTTCTCTATTTCTGGCAATTTTTATGTGTATTTCATTGTAATATCTCTTCTTTCCTTTCATTCCGAAAATAATACAGACCATTCCTCCACTTCTATTATCTCCTCTAATTGATCCCTGGATAGAGGGCCTTCGTCCACCTTCTTGTAAAGAATTGCGAGCCTCTCTTCTATTTCCAACAAGTTTCATTGCCTCCGAGATTTCCAAATGGGCAACCATTTTTTGATGACCCCTTTCAGCCTTTTTAGGTTATCTTCAAATTGAAACATCATTGCTTCGATCTTTTGTGGGGAGAGATTTTCCCACAAAGAGGATACCAACCTTTTAAAGTCCTCTTCTTCCAACCAGGTTTGACTAAATTTTAGAGGGGGAGGGGGAGAATCAAAATCTATATTCCAATGTAGAGCAATTGGATTATGGTTCAAAATTCCTCCAATATCAACCATTGATTTGAATATGAAACCCATTTCCAATAGCGCCTTCGAGACTGGAAACTGGTCCAATATTTTTTCCAACTCCTCATTTTTTGTTCCATAATTTCTTGAGGTAGGAGATAAATTAATAGGCTCAAGATCCACCAGTCATGTGTTCTCTAAGAAGGGTAGTAAAAAACCTATGTGTCCATCCAGTCTTGGATTTTCCCCCAACACCTAACAGGGAGAGGTTAAAATTCAAATCCTCCCCAACCACCATATGGGGGTAAGAGAAAGCACCTATAGAGATCAACTCCTCCTAGAAGGAGATCCTATCTACGTATGAATCATAAATATTGATAGTATTAAAAAAAAAAATCATTGTTTTTATTCTTTAGCTTGGCCGAGATCGAGGAATGAATTGATGAGGAAGACATATCCTGGAAATTAGGGCTCCACCCTATGAAAAATCCCCTCAACATACCATCTGCATCAACCATACAAAAAGACCAATTCCTAATCCATTGACTAAACAACTCCCTAGTTTTTTCACCAAAGCACATAGTCTCATGTATCATAATGATATCAGGTTTTAGTCTTAGGAACAATATTTTAAGGGATAATTTTTTCAGAACGCCCCCAACCCCTCTTATGTTGTAAGAGAGTAGAATCATCGTGCCCTAGAAGGAAGGGCTTTAACTTCTCTAAGGGCCCTTGTTATGGTGGCTTGAGCTCCTTTGCATATTTCCACAACTGATTTTTCTTTTTCTTTTGACAGGTGGGATTTCCTTCCGGATTGAGAAGGAGGGGGAGGGTCAAGGGCCAAGCCCCCTTTGGAGGGGGTGAGCTATTTTGGAGGATCATTCAATCTCATAGCATATATAGTGACAGGGGAGAGAGAGGCTTGGGAGCAGTGGGGGAGGGTGGGATAGTTCGGGAAGAAGGAGCTTTAGCAGAAACAAGGGAGAGGCAGGAGTCCCTGCGAGGGGTGGATCGAGAAGGCTCCAACGGAGGAGAAAGAGGAGGGGAGGGAACCAAAGAGGAGGATTCATTTATAGGAACCAACAAATTTTCAATCGGGGAGGGTGATATAGATGGATATCGGTGGCCACCCACATTTTCCAACTGACTCAAAACAATTTTCTGACAATTTTGGCAATTTACTATTTTTAACAGTTTTAACTTTCGGGGCCATTTTGAAGGCCTAAATGAAGTATTTTCAGGATTGAACTCCTCAATGATAGTTGAATGCATTATTGAGCCCCCAAAATTAATCTCCTCAATGATACCTTTCCAACAGGATATCACATGCCTAAAACGGAGATTGTATGCAAAAGTTACGACCCCGGGAAGTTAATGCACTAACTTACCCAAACGGGGCCCACATGGATTTTGGTGCTTCACCTCCTAGGGTTAGGTTTTTGGATGTCTAGGGTTTTTGGCATTCCTGTTTATTATAAAAAGGCCTTCAGAGCCTCATTGTAACCATCTTCTTGTGAATGTCATTAGTCGTCACATCTCTTCTCAAAGATAAGCTGCCACCATTCTAGCGAGTCTTTCACTCTGTATTCTACATTCTCTGTACATTTCTTTCACTATGTATATATGTTTTTATGGTTGCATCTCTGATACATTTCTGTTACATTATTTAATATCTATGATATCTCTGTGAATTTCTTTATTATATCTCCACTCTCATTTCATGCCGAAAATAATCCAGATCAGTGGTATCAGAGCAGGCTGCTCTTGATCATTTTTTGGTGCATGTCCCCGATGAGGTCCGAGTATATCAATTTGGGTCTTGAGCTTGTCTCTCTTGAATACAATTGCTCTCACACACCCAAGAAACCCTCAATGGCAGAAGAAAAGAAAAATGATGGAGCAAACGATCCTATCAATCTGTTGCTTGAGCAAGCTCTCACGCGACAGAGGGACAAAATGATGGAGAATTTTTCCCACATCCTTCAACACTTGCCGATAGAAACATGTGCATATTCATCAAGCGACCACTTTGGAGGCACCTCACCTTTCAAGGTACAAGTTAATTTTGATATTCCTGTATTTGAAGGACAGATAGATGCAAAAGCCCTAGAAAAATGGTTAACTCTACTAGAAGGTTATTTCTTTGTTCACAATTTTTTCGGCAAAGAAAAGATCACCTTTGCACTCCTTAAAGCTCTCACTCATGTCAAACATTGGTGGGAAACTTACTAGGAGCAAAGTTCCAGAGAGGAGTCTAGAATATATGGGGTCGATCCCACTTGGTATTTTTTTTTGGATGCGGTAAAGGAATAGTATTACCCTGTTGGCATCTATGAGGACCAATACATGAGATGGACCACATTGTGGTAAGAGAGGGGCCAAGCAGTTTCAGAGTTCACCAATACCTTCCATACCTTGCGCACCAGGCTAGGTATCAAAGACTCTGAACGACATTTGGTTTTGAAATACTGTGGGGCTCTACACAGATACATCCAAACTAAAATGGATTTTCTGGACATCTCATCACTCGGTGCTGCTTATCGATATGCTGTTAAAATTGACTAGAAATTTAAGCACCAGAACAAATGGGATTTTGGGTCTGCAAATCTGCAACAACCAAAGTATGAAAAAGACAACCCTAACAAATAGTCTCCTGAAAACTAGTCCAAGACACAGGAAAAGAAGGGTCAAATGGAAGACAAAGAAGGACACCAGAAAATGGTGCGATTTCCACAAAATCCCCTGGCACAACACCGATGAATGTCACTCAAAATAGTCATTGGTGGTCGAGATCAAAGACAAGGAGCCGAACCCTAATTTAGAATTTGATTATGAAAATACTGGTAAAGGACAGAGCATTGACATAGACCCCACTGCTATTATCCTAATCGCAACAATTCAACCAGAAGAACCAATATATCCCGAAGAGGGGGAGCACCTTTTTCATTCACAAATGTGGGTGAAAGGGACCCCACTACATTTTATTGTTGATAACAAAAGCTAGAAGAACCTTATCTCAGCAGAGGTTGTCAAACAGTTAGGATTGTCGACAACATGACACCCACAACCATACAACATCAGGTGGCTTCACCAAGGACGATATCTTCGTGTCAGCCAGCAATTTCAATTGTCATACGGCATCCAACCCTTCAAGGATGAGGTATTATGTGATGTTTCCCCACTGGATGTTTGTGATGTTCTCTTGGGCCAGCCATATATGTGGAAGCACCATCCTGTTTATGAGTCTCAACCCCGTAGTGTCATTGTTACTTTGGGGGGTCATCTCTACAGAATACCAGAGGTAGTTTCAACTACTATTCCACTAAAAAGTGTTGCAAGGTAGTATCTCATACTGCAAAGTTTAGCTTCTTCACAATCTGTTCAAAAAAAGAATAGAAGGACACTGCAACCACTACAACCTCGCCCCAAGCACCTTCTATCCAACAGAAGCAGGTCGACAAGGCTGCAGAAAAGCACAAAGATTCCTTCTTCACACCGTCCTCTCATGTATCTCAACTTGTTGAACAACCTCAACCTCAACAGGTTCATGACAGACTTCCACAAACTAAGCAGCGCGACATCTCCAGCAAGACAAGCAGCTCACCAAGATGCAGATTCAACAAACGCTTTTCCCTCTCCCTTGGGAACTCAACGCAATGGATACCATTGCTTCCTAAGGAGGGAGGATTTATCCAGATGGATATCGGTGGCCACCCACCTTTTCCAACTGGCTCAAAACAATTTTCTGTCAATTTTGGCAATTTACTATTTTTAGCAATTTTAACTTACGGGGCCATTTTGATGGCCTAAATGAAGGATTTTATGGATCGAACTCATCAATGATATCCAAAGGCATGATTGATCCCCCAAAATGAATCTCCTCGATGATACCTTTCCAACGTGCTATCACACGCCTAAAACGGAGATTGTATGCAAAAGTTATGAGCCCAGGAAGTTAATGTACTAACTTACCCAAACGGGGCCCACATGAATTTTGTCGCTTCATCTCCTAGGGTTAGGTTTTTTGATGTATAGGGTTTTTATCATTCCTGTTTATTTTAAAAAAGCCTTCAAATCCTCATTGTAACCATCTTCTTGTGAATGCGAGTCGTCGTCACATCTCTTCTCAGAGATAAGCTGCCACCATTCTAGGGAGTCTTTCACTCTGTATTTTATAGTCTCTGTACATTTCTTTCATTAATAGAAATTGTGTATTACTATATATCTGTGTTTATGGTTGCATCTTTGATACATTTCTGTTACATTATTGAATACCTGTGATATCTCTGTGCATTTCTTTATTATATCTCTGCTCTCATTTCCTGCCGAAAATAATCCGGATCAGAGGGGGGTGATGCACTACTGGAGTAGGAGCTTCGAAGGGAGGAGGGACTTCCAAGGGATGGGGTAGGGGAGGTGTAAGGTACCTGATGTAATATAATATGCAGAAACAAGAATATTCAGTAGATATCAATGTAACAAACAAAATATTGAGAAGAGAAACACAAAAAATGATACCTTTATTCAAAGAAAGCAATGTTCACTTATCTCTTCGAGGGGGCAACCTCCAACAGAGAAGATCTCTATAACAGTAATTCTCTAGAAAATCTTTCTCATACCTCCTACTCTTATTTATACTAATTCAATCTTCTAAGGAACATTCTAGAGGAAGATCCTTCTAGAATCTTCTATTAGGTCTTCTTACATTCACTTGTTCACATTTATTTAATATGTCGTATTAACTAATGTCGGCCTTTATTACATGGAAAATATATATCATGCTAACTAATAATCAACTATGAGGGGTTAGGGTCGTATCCTAACATTCCATCCCCCTTCAAAATAATCTTTTTCCTCAAGGTTGAAGATGTGGAAACTATTCTAGTATGGTCGTTGGTTCCCAAGTTGCATCCTCTAGAGATGTGTCATTCCACTTGATTAGTACTTCTTTGATAGTTATACGACACAAGTGACGCTCAGGCACGTTGAGGATAGATTCTAGTTGCAGCCAAATGGATCCTTCTTCATCTAATTCAGGTAGGACGGTTTGAACCTGACAATTATGACCCACCAGTTTCTTCAAATAGGAAACATGGAACATCGAATGGATTTTGGAGGCAGCTGGAAGTGGCAGTTTGTAGGCAACTAGACCAATACATTTGATAATCAGATAGGGGCCATAAAATTTGGGTGCCAACTTGTGGTGGCCATGGGATTTGATTGAGGTTTTCTTCTAAGGTTGGAGTTAGAGAAACACCTAATCACCTTCTTAGAAAACCCGTTCAGAACATTGTTGGTCAACCTATTGCTTCATACGATTTTGGGCCATGTGGAGGTTATCCTTGAAAGCTTCGAGGATAGTTTCTCTACCTTGAAACAACTTGTCAATAGATTGGACCTTTGATGTTCCTGGAATATATGAAGTTACTATAGGTGGTTTTTGGCCATACACCATTTCATATAGTGTCATTTTGGTTGTTGTATGATAGGAAGTGTTCTACCACTATTCTTCCAAGGGTAACCATTGCTCCCAATGATGTTGTTTATTCGATGTAAGACAACACAAGTAGGTTTCCAAACATTTTCTGGCAACTTCCATTTGGCCATCCATCTAGGGGTGGTAGGCTATGCTCATGTTCAATTGTGTTCTCTATAATTTAAACAATTCTTGCCAAAATGTGTTGGTGAAAATTGGGTCACAATCAGACACAATGGAGGTTGGCATGCCATGCAGTTTGAAAATATGATCAATGAAAACTTGTGCTACCATAGTGGGCGTAAAAGGGTGTGGTAAGGCACAAAAATGTGCATACTTTGAGAGGCGATCTACCACGATCATGATGACTGACTTGTTTCCCTCTCTTGGAAGGCCCACGATAAAGTCCATGGAGATGTCAGTCCAAATAGAAGCTAGAATGGGTAATGGATGGAGAGCTCCTAGGGTCTTGATAGTTTCACCTTTATTTCGTTGGAAAATGTCACATTTTGTGACAAAGGTACGGATGTCCTTCTTCATGCATTCCCAGAAAAAAGAATAATGAGCACGAGAATATGTCTTTTGGAATCCTGAATGACCTGCGATCGCAGATGAATGCAACTCATTTAAGATCCTGGGCTTGAGTGATGAAGTCATAGACATAACCAAGCGCTCCTTATATCAGAGGATATTGTCTTGCCAAGTGTAGCCGGTGGGTGGGTTAGGGTCCTCCTAAAGGTGTTGAATTACCTAGGATATAGTTGGGTGGGTGAGCCACTCTTTTCAAACTTTCTCAATCCAATTAGGAACTGGTAATGATAAGGCAAAGAGGGAACCATCATCCTCATATTTTTTGGACAACTCATCTGCCACTACATTGTCTTTGTCTTTTTTTATATATGATCTCATAATCATAGCCCAACATTTTGGTCAACCACTTGTTCTATTCCAGGGAGGATAACCTCTGCTCTAGGAAATACTTCAGACTATGATGATCTATTTTGATATGAAAATGGCGGTCAAATAGACATGGTTTCCAAGTGTGCACAACACAAAGCGTGGCCATCATTTCCTTTTCATATGTAGATTTACCCAAATTGCAGCCACTCAAACATTGGTTAGTGAAAGAAAGAGGCCTACCTTCTTGTGTTAGAACTGTGCCAATACCAGTGCCTGAAGCATCAGATTCCACAATAAATATTTTGTTTAAATCAGGGGCGACTGAGATGGGGGTAGTGCACATGGCTTGCTTTAAATCTATGAAATCTTGTTCTATTGTCGACATCTAATGAAATGCATTCATCTTAAGAAGGTTTGTCAATGGCTGGGAAAATTTTCCATAATGGTGGACAAATTTCCTGTAATATCCTTTGAGGCCCAGGAAACCCCGAAGGTGTTTCAAGGTCATGGGTCGTGGTCGATCCCGCATAGCTTTAATATTTTTTGGGTCTAATATTACCCCCTCGTGATCCACAATGTGTCTCAAGTATTTGACCTCGCTCTCCCCAAAAGAACACTTGGCATTTTTGACAAACAATTGATATTCATGTAACAATTGGAGTACTTTGTCCACATGGGGTCGATGGGCATCCCAAGTGCGATTGTAAATGAGGATGTCGTCGAAGAATACCAAAACAAACTTTCAAAGGTAGGGCTTCAAGATTTTATTCATGAGACTTTGGAAGGTAGATGGAGCATTGCAAAGTCCAAAAGGAATTACCAAGAATTCATAATGGCCTTCATGAGTTCAAAAAGAAGTCTTTGGAATATCTTCTTCATTCCTCTAAATATGGTGATATCATGAGCGAAGATCCAATTTTTTGAAGATGCAAGCACCCTTGAGATCATCTAATGGATCATCAATGATAGGAATGGGAAAATTATCCTTAATGGTTAATTTATTAAGGGAACGAAAAATCTGGACACATGTGCTAAGAACCTTCTTTTTTTAAGACCATAACAACAAGGGATGAATATGGGCTAGTACTTGGGTGAATGACACTAGCCTCTAGTAGTTCCTGCACTATATTCTTGATTTCATTTTTTTGAGCAAATGGATACCTGTAGGGGCGTACATTGGGGGGATAACTTCTGGAAGGAGAGGGATCCTGATGAACTACTTGTCCAAGATCAGTTGCAGATCAAGATGGACTATTGGGGACGATTGATCACTTACCTGGATATCATTAATTTGAGAAATCACACCATGGTTTCCTTTCTTCAAGAGTTTCTCCATCCAGTAAGAACTGATAATTTCTAGGGAGCCATCTTGTAGGCCCTGCAGGGTATAAGTGTGAGCATCTTGAGTAAAGCTCATATATAGATCCTGATAATCCATGGTAATTGGTCCCAAAGTGCGAATACATTCAACACCCAAGACAATATCACAACCTCCCATGGTAATGGAAAACATGTGAGTTTTCCAGTGATAATCTCACATTTGGAGTTTGACATTCTCACAATAGCCCCCACATTTCATTGTACCACCATTAGCTATGAGAATTTGAAAATTATAAATTGGTCTGATCTAGATGGACATCAGTGGCCACCCACCTTTTCCAACTGGCTCAAAACAACTTTCTAACATTTTTGGCAATTTACTATTTTTAGCAGTTTTTACTTCCAGGGCCATTTTGAGGGCCTAAATGAAGGTTTTTCGGTATCAAGCTCCTAAATTATAGTTGAAGGAATAATTGATCCCCCAAAATGAATCTCCTCAATGATACCTTTCCAATGGGATATCACACACCTAAAACTGAGATCGTATGCAAAATTTACGACCCCGGGAAGTTGATGTACTAGCTTACCCAAACGGGGCCCACATGACTTTTGGCGCTTCATCTCCTAGGGTTAGTTTTTTGGATGTCTAGGTTTTTTGGAATTCTTTCTTATTGTAAAAAGGCCTTCAGAGCCTCATTGTAAATTTCTTCTTTCGAATGCGCGTTGTCATCACATCTCTTCTCAGAGATAAGCCGCCACCATTCCAGCAAGCTTGTTTCCGCTGCATTTTACAGTTTCAACTTATTTCATTATTGAATAGAAAACCAGTTTTACTATATCTCTGTTATTTTGTGTTAAGCACCTGTTAATAATCTCTTTTCATTTCGTTCTGCTCATGAAATCCAGATCATGGTCTCACAAAGCAATTGACATCCTCAGTGACCCATTTGATGAATAAAATTATGGGTGCTACCACTGTCAATCAACACCACAATTGGTTGATGTTTGATGTAGCCCTTGATTTTTAATGTTTAAGGAACAGAAATACCCACGAGGGCATGGAAAGATATTATAGGTTCCTCTGGTTCCATGGTATATGTGACTGGATCAGGGATGTGGGAAGTGGGTTGTGTCTCCTTTGAGTTTATGGCCTCACCTGATGGGATGCCCTCAGCGGACGTGGTTGCTGACCCATAAATTTGGAAGAACTTTTGTTCACGACATTTATGGCTCAACGAATACTTTTCATGACAGTAATATAAAATTCCTTGCTTCCAACATTCAGCCATTTCTGTTGGAGGTACATTTTGGACTTTCAAAGTTTGGGTCAAAGCAGGAGTATCCCCTAAATGAGGGTCGTTGGGAACTGCAGAAAAAAGGGTTTGAGCATGAAGAATGGTCTCAGCCTCTAAGCTAAGGTGTGTTCCTACAACCAGGTAACATGATGGTGCATGCAAAGATGAGCCCAAATGTCATCCTTTAAACCATTGATAAAGCATTCAAAATAGAACTCATCAGATAAGCCTTATGTTCTGATAGCCAACTATTCAAATGTGGTGATGAAGTTTTCTACTGACCCTGTTTGTTTCATCTTTGTGAGTCGTACCAAAAAATGAGATTCCCAATCAAAACAGGCACAAATTGAATTGGTGAACATGGTATAAATTGGTTGTCTTGGATAGCATTTATTATGCCATTGCCATCATTTCCACTGTTCTTGATCCAAGTATATAACTCCCACATGGATTTTGGTCTCATCATCCCAAATATTATGGAGAGATAAGTAGTGTTTCATTTGGGATACCCACCCGGTCGGGTCTGATCCATCAAATTTGTTCATCTCAACTTTGGGAACCTTATTCCATGAATTTGGAGAACCCCAAGGGGAGTAGGAAGGATGAGTATGCTCATAATGGGAAGAGTGAGGAGCCTCCTTATGGTACTCCTGGTGCTTACCCTTGATGTGGGACACAAGGTCCTAGACTTCCTTGGTGAGTAAGATCAGGTTCTTGGTGAGGGTTTGCAAGTTCTAGTCGAGGGAGTTCATGCACTGGTTTAGATCATCCTTAGTGTCCAACTCTTCTGGGTTCTAAGATAAGGTCGTAGGGGCCATTGGGGAGGTTGAGGGAGAATGATACCAAAATGATCAATACAAGATAGGGAGTCTAGTGGGATATTTGGCAAATCAGAGTGGTGGGAATGGGGGTCGGGTCCACTAAAACAAATAGGTTGAAAAGTGATGGGCACCATGCCAATCAGGACAAAGAGAGGAATCTAATGGTAGAGGTCCCAATTAAGGCTATTCAGAAGGGGGTCGGGACCACAGGAAACAAAATTGTAAAAAATGATAGGTATCACTGCGAGCAGGAAGTAAAGAAGAATCCAATGGGATAGTTCTCCAATAAGGGCGTGTCCAAGCCACTGACTCTTTTTCTTTTTCTTTTATTTTTATTACTCCTGCGGATTTATACTCCGATCCAACTACTTCTACAGCATCGAAATGCCCAAATTCTTAAAACTGTAACAAATGTGTAGTCAATTCGCAACCAGAATGCAGAAGGCTAGGTGGCACGACAATAAAGATAATTTGTTTGGGAAAATAGAAAGATATCTAGCAAGTGAAGCCTAGTTTTATCTAAAACATAATTGGATTGAACGCTTCCTTACTTGAGCATCTAGTGTATCAAATGTTCTGGAGGAAAACATCTTGCAAAGGAATCATAACCATGTTTTTCCATGCTATTTGTTTGGAAACTATCTACACACTGATGTCGTGGAATAGAATTATAATGATCATTTCCAAGTGGTGGTGGAAGAGGAGCCTTATTAGGGATCTTTCCTCTGTGGTGAATGAAGTACATCAACACATCAACTATATATACCTAATGTTTCTCAACCACAATGAATAAAAAAGCCTTTCTCTTCCTTATGCTCAGCACAGTTTGTTTTCCTTGGAAAACCTTTTCAACATATAAATAGAGGAATATTCATAGTAGAGGATCAATTTCATGTAAAATTTACTTCCATGACAATTTGTGAAACTTGGTGAACATAATTAAATTGCTCAATGAAACGCAATTATTTTGGGAAAATGCAAGATGGAAAACTAGTAATAGTTAACAATCGCTCGTAATATATTTCTTTATAAGGAAGAAAATGGTCAGTGCCAATAGTACAGATTTGTAAAGATTAAGGAAAATAAGATAATGAAATGTTTCCTCATATATATTTGTAATAGTTACTGCAAAAATAGAAAAAAAAACTATTTTGATATTCAGATAAAAAAGACAACCCATGTCACCCACCCTACTCAAGTTTGCAGAGAGGGAACCTTTTAGAGTGGATTCCGGCCAACTGGATGCAAAAATTGGACTAGAAGAGTACACAATCAAGATTGTAAAGAATGTGATCAAAATGATAGTTTCATGGATTGCACCAAACACTTTTGAGAATACTTGTTTAGAAATACTGATGTTTATATAAAGTAAACATGGAAAAAATAAAGGTATTGTATGTTTAGCAGAAAGACAAACGTCTATTATAACAACCAAGCTAAAATCATGTGAGCACCATACCATTGGATCATATTGAACCGACTAGCAATTCACATGATATCAATTGGAAAAATATACATGCCTTGGAAAATAATGGATGGGTTGGGAGCTGGTATTTCCTAATTGTACTGGAAATAAAATAAAAAAACAAGAGGTTTGCACTCACATGTACTTTTTTCTAGAAGAAAAATTTCTCATTATATTAATAATATATGGTAAAAACCATAATTAAATTCATTGCTTCTCAAGATGAAGACACTGCTCCAGTCCCAAATATATGAAAATATGGCCACTTATAAGATAGACAACTCAAAAGTCTAGCCTCAGATTTAGATCTCCGACTATTAGACAATACAAAATCTATCGACACATTAAACAAAATGCCAAAATAAGTCTTGTACTGTATATCTCAAGGCCACTAATATAGACATATATTTTTTGTCGGCCTCACTTGACCGTCTATCCACTAATAATATGTCAAATTCCCCGCATGTTCTTGAAGAGTACTTTTGGAAAGCAGATCGGTCTCCTCATTTAATTCTCTGAAAATATGAGTGAAATTGATATGAGTAAAGCCTTTAATGAGTTCGAAGATTCTAGCTTTCCATTCTAGGGCAATAACTTGTAACTTTCCTTTGTTGTTAAGCTAGTCTATAATAATTTTGGAATCACCCAGTACTTGAAGATCCAGAATATTAAGTCTGGTAAATAGAGTAAGAGTAGCCCAGGCACCAAGAAGTTCTTCTTTGGTGTTAGTAACCTCACCATAGTTGTAGGTCCAAGTAAATTTGGTGTGATCTGTGAGCTTGATCATACCACCTACTCCACATTGTAGACCAGTGTTTTGTGAGGCTCCATCAAACTAGGCATTGTTCCTTCCCTGTTGGTAGGTAGGTTGTAAAAAGAACAGAGAAGGATCCTTCCTTGTGTTAATGTTTATGCCATTATTATAGTTCTTTGCATTTCAATAGATAACAACAACATAAGAACAAGATCACTGAGAAATACACATTCACAAGAGACACAACATTTATCCTGGGAAACTCTTTAGGGGAAGAAAACCCAACAAAACTTCCTTAATATAGATAGCCAATACAATGCCAAGAGATCTTATTCTAAAACAGAAATTCCTCTCCCAAATATGTGCCACTCTCTCTCTCCTTTGCCAGTAACAGATCAGAACTTGTCTCTTAAACTGAGCAAGTGAGTTATGTTCAAATGAGGTGCTAGCCTCCTTTATTTATACAAGTTCTGGCACATGTGAAGTGTCCCTTCACTGGCAGGGCCGACTTCTCAATCTGGGTGGGTAAACCCACCTTTATTATATTTCCAGGTCTCTTCATTAACTGTTGGGGCCAACTTCTTATTCTTCCTATTACAATTGTCTTTTGACCTATCCGCAAAAGGGGATTTGGTCCTATTACAATATACGACATGATCAATCCACAATGGGGATTGATCCTATGAATAAAATATCAATAATAATAAGAATACTTTTTGCAATTACATTATTTCAACACTCCCCCTTAACAAGAAGGGTATTCTTCAATAGCATCATGCGAGAGAGAGAGAGAACAACATCATCAATAACATCAGGTTGGAGGACATCATCATCAATATCATCTTGGCTGGTGTATCTATAAATCATCGAAAGTTTTCTTCATCGGTAGCATCATCATTCTCAAAGGAATTCCATCATCATCTGCAGCAATATGTATCAGTATAAAAATGATACCTCATCACAGCACTAGACTGGCCCATCACAGTACTACACTGGCTCTATGTCACAATTGTTAAGTTTGTATCTCAGTGCAAGTCACATATTGCTTTACGTCTAACAACTAGGTCAGAAGAAAGGTATACATCATCTTGCTTTATGTCTAACAATTGGGTCAGAAGCAAGGAACACATCATCTTGCTTTATGTCTAACAACTAGGTTAGAAGCAAGGAACACATCATCTTGCTTTATGTCTAACAACTAGGTCAGAAGCAAGAAACATATCATCTTGCTTTACGTCTAACAACTAGGTCAGAAGCAAGGAACACATCATCTTGCTTTACGTCTAACAACTAGGTCAAAAGAAAGGAATCATCTTGCTTTACGTCTAATAGTGAGGTCAGAAGCAAGGAACACATCACATCATATTTCTTTACTTCTAACAGCGAGGTCAGAAGCAAGGAATCATCTTTCTTTACATCTAACAGCGAGGTCAGAAGAAAGGAACATACACATCATCTTGCTTTACGTCTAATAGCGAGGTCAGAAGCAAGGAATCATATTT
>SNQJ01S0180052.1:35272-52577 GCA_010110895.2 Picea sitchensis | reverse complement strand
GCGAAAGTTGTAGCAATAACATCAACTCTCATCTCAGTTTGTATTAGAAATCCATAGCCTGGTTCTCCCACAAGTGAGGATGCCCCTTATTACAAAAAATAATAAGTATTTAAAGACCTTCCACAGGGTAAAACATCCCTGTGGAAGTTATCAAAACTATTTACATAAATTTGGGAAAATATCCAAAGTCTAACTAAACTAGGAACCTAAAATAAAAACTAAATCACACAAATATCTCCTAGACTGTCCAGCATGCCCAATGTAATTCGGATGTACCTGAAAGGGGTAAAAAATGGACAATTTAGAATAATATTTTGTTAATGAAAATGATAAAAATCTACTTCTAAAGACTAGCTACAGAATCTTGCGATTTTGTAGCTGGTCTAAATCAGACACAGAATCAACATAAAAATCAATTCAAATCTTTAAAGAATTAAAATTAACAAGTATCTGAAAGACAAACGAATCATTCCAATTGAAATCTTTAAACTAATTTGAAATCAAACAAGACTGAGATCAATCAAACGACTACAGAGATGCGTGTACTTTGTTTCATTTGTTGTCATAAAATTGAGTAAACGAAATCATGTTGGATAACCGAAATGAAATCGATTCATAAGCAATGGAAATCGATACAGTTAAACAAATCATAGGAAATTGTTTGTTGCCTCATCCATCAATAGGAAACATGATCGAATCCATATGAAAACAGCAAGATCACTGTATTAACATAACAAACGATCCATGCCATGAGCAAATCAAATCAAAACTGATGCGTAGATTGTCACAAACAAAATCATAATGAGATTAATCAATTGATAACAAGATTCGTAAGAGTTGTTCGACCGTTTTGTTATTGCAAATTGGGACAAACAAAATCAATTGACATTCATGAAATCATTTCTTGAATTCATTTTAAAACGAACATTTACCAGAATTTCCTCATACGAATTTGACAGAAATAACATAATTCAATCTGAGTTAACAAACTCGTTTGAAAATTTAAATTAACAGAGCAACAATCAAGTCTATTTTTGATGCGAATCCAACTTATAAAAACAATCATACTAACTGAAGATACACAGCAAACCAATCAAGATAAGAGCAAATCGAACAATTGAAGTTTAACATAGTCGTTGTGAATCAAGACCATTCCATGATTCAGGCGTAGATATCTTTTTCACAGGCTTAAATGAGAATATCATTTCCATATAAAACAGAGTCATTCTTTCCAAATCAGAGTCGAACAGAGTTTTATTCATGTTTTAGAAGATTACATGACACAACATATTAAAAGATCGTAACAACCAAACTCACGAAATCGTTTAAAAAAAAAATCAAATCATCAAAACTCAATCAGGATCGATGTGATCCAACTACAACGAAATCATACCAAATCAAAACATGATCGTTCTCTAAATTTAGCATGAAAACCTGTTGTTCAAGTTGGATACAAACAAATCCAATCAACAGCAAACCATTGATTTCGTTAACTCAAAAGACAAACAAACAAATCAAATCCAATCGAAAACCAATTAATTACTGAACTGGGCACGATCAAATCGTATAACAAAATCATAACCATATTCGATTTTAGCAAAATGAAAACACTGTACAGGATGAACAATATAACCGTTTTCGATATGGCTATAACAGAGTCATTTCGAACAATAGACAGAGCTATTTTAAAACCAAACTTAAATCATTATATTAATCCTAGCAATTCACAAAATGAAACTGATATCGAAATTCATACCTGGATGACGAGCAGACATCTTGATCATGACATTTTGGAGTTGAGAACGGCTGTATCTGATTCAATATTCCTAAAAACGATGGAACCAGTAGTTTTCTGCTTCCTATCCTTTGCTTGAAGCTTGTCCCTTTGGCTGGTCAACACTGCAACTTGGTTTTCCAATGATTGGATCCTCGACTGTAATAAGGGAACATCTATATAGTATCGTTCCAACCATATGTCACATTGGTCACATGACGACTGTCCGGGCTTCGAAAATGCAGGTGAGGGTTTGGTTAAATTGTCGAGGGTTTCATTAGGTAGTTTGATCCCTAGGTAACTGGGATTGTTTCTTAGGCAAGGGGGTATATTAGAAATGAAATCGTAGGGTGGCTCGAAGCATAGACCTTGAGAACAAGGGTACTCACTAATTAGGAAGAGTTCTATGTCAGAGTCCGAGTCTTCAATGAGGACTATGGGCTTCTGCTCTGCACTAGGTTTAGGTTTATTCCTAGCCATCCTCGAGATAAGCTGAGCATTATTTTTACCTTTTCCATCAACAGTAGGGTTTCCCTTGATCTTTTTGCTCACAGGCTTTTTTATAGCCTCAACCTTCTCAGTTATAGCATCGGGTAAGTCAATATCAGGGTCGACCGAGGGTTTAGGAGAGGGAAGTAGGACATGGAAGAGCATGGGTGGATCGACCTTGGTTTCACTAACCACAGGCTTGTCAACTTGGATGGGCTCTGCATCAACAAAACCATTCCGAGAGATAAAAGCTTGCCAACTATCACCGTGGAGATTCTGATGAACAACGATGAGTCTGATTAGGCCATGGTGGAACAGGCTATTATCGGCCTTCTCCCTTTTAAACCTTTTTGACATTTTATAAAGGCTATGCTAGAAGTAGAAAGGCATATTTAATGGATACCCCATAAAATTCATTAACAACCGAAGGTGATAAAGAAAAACTAGCCCATATCGACCCTCATAGGTCACGAATTGTTTAACCACCATTAAAAGATCATGGCATCTTGGTTTAAGCATGGAGATGGGCATACCTCTTTCACAATATGTGACCTTTCGTGAGACGAACAGTAGTGGCCATGGAACCTCCTCGACTTTAGAGTTTTTGAACCATTGTTAGCCCGTGGATGCTAACCCGGTGGTAGAGCTAATGAACTCCTCATTCAGCTCAAGCTGAATGTCGCCTACCTTGGCCCTACAACCATCGAAAGTCAGGGAAAACTACTGTGAAACAAATAGATTAAAACCCTCAAATTGTTGTACAAAGGTGAGCCAACCGCTATCCTCTAAGTCTTTCTGGGCATTGTCGAACAGTAGCAAGGCTTGGCTACCTTTTGGCTCTATTCGCACCACTAGTGCCATAAGGAAGAGCACACGGTGAACGAGCCAGGGTTTGGATCATAGCATACGTCGGAGCAGAGTATTCACAGGATTACTCGATGCTAACAGAGGCGAAGCAAGGATAGGGATAATTATTGATGACATCATGCGAAGGTGGTGGAGTTATTTCTGCCATGCAGAATAGTCATTGTCAATGGTACAACCGCCAGTGCTTATATCTGTTCAACCCACTATTGTATAGTTTAACAATTATGTCCTTTTCCCGACCAATGTAATCAATGGTAAGTGTATTAACCATGTGACATGCGGTGTATAGAACGATTTACACCAAGGGTTTAAACCATAATACCAATGCTTTTCATATAACTAACAAGCCAATGGTTTTGATAACAAGAACTAGGTGTCATATTAAATGATATCTATCAAGGGTTTAAACATAACACCTATGTGCTTTTATGAATCCAATGTGCAAAGTAATTTGATAAAATAACATGTAAATCCAACTGCCAATGCATCACAATTTAATGAAACGAAATTACATAATCAGTCAAAGAATGTCCAATGAGTACAGATCGAAAAGGGTTTTGCAAACTACATAGTGATAAGTGAAATATAAATGCAATGGAAATATCAACAAGAATGATAACTACAATTCAATAATGATTTAAATGCGACTTCAAAATACCAAGTTTTCACGCTTACAGTCATGAAAACAAAACGAAGGTAAGTGTGCGAACAACGCAAAATAAAAGTTTCGTTTATTTGAGAATTGCGACGAAAAATTAAGGTTTGCAAAACATTGGTGTAGGAAGCTTATAGGATAGTGAAAATGTGAATTGGATGCCAACAGTGGCATCACACTGGTAGAAGTAGTTATCTCTACCAAAAGAACAAATTCAGATCAGGACAGCAAAGATAATTCCAGCTCAAAAACAACAACCAGAAAATCGTATAAACATCATCATTAACCAACTATTCCAGCAGTGTTTTAAAAGATGAGAACAGATGACAATATTAAGACCAACGAGNCAAAATACCAAGTTTTCACGCTTACAGTCATGAAAACAAAACGAAGGTAAGTGTGCGAACAACGCAAAATAAAAGTTTCGTTTATTTGAGAATTGCGACGAAAAATTAAGGTTTGCAAAACATTGGTGTAGGAAGCTTATAGGATAGTGAAAATGTGAATTGGATGCCAACAGTGACATCACACTGGTAGAAGTAGTTATCTCTACCAAAAGAACAAATTCAGATCAGGACAGCAAAGATAATTCCAGCTCAAAAACAACAACCAGAAAATCGTATAAACATCATCATTAACCAACTATTCCAGCAGTGTTTTAAAAGATGAGAACAGATGACAATATTAAGACCAACGAGTCACGATATTAAAGATAAAATATCCAATACTATTGACAGAGCCATTACTGCCAGCAGGTGTCCATAGCCTCGACATGGTTGCCATTTAACCCACTCTGACATCTGTATCCTGCGAAGAAATTCTAGATCATAATAAAGGACATTAAGAGGTTTCTTATTTGCAAATTTTCATATACCCGACATTGCTTCGCTGCCAGCGGGCCTGTTTAGTACCCCAGCGAAGTTGTCTTGGTTTCATGCATGCATTTACCCGCTGCCAGCGGACCTGTTTAGTATTCAGGCAGGTTTACAAGCACTTCCCACAGCTCTATTAATAATTTATTTTATTTTGTTTTTCTTCAAAGATATATAGTTGAGCGGGGTGACGCTGAAAATTATGATATTTTAACATATTTTTTTCAGACCTCATCAGAATTTTTTAGGACTGTCCTTTACAAAGATCCAGAGATGTTTCATTTACAAAAGCAACTTCCCAAGGCAGGGAGACATCTTTCGAGTCATTCCCTTAAGGAATAGGGACAACGTAAAAAGATAATAGATAGTCATGACAAACTTTACTCAGAGATCGAAATCAGTCAACTTCTTTCAAACAACAGACTTTTTGCCAACACAGATATAAATTTCAGAAATATACCATTGATGTTTATACAATTTTCTCAGCAGTTGTATTAGCAAAGGAATTTTATTCTTTCTTTGTCTGAATAGCTCAGTATATAGGTATGTGTATTTCCAAAAACAAAAACTGATAAATTCAAAGGGGAAATCAAAAAACAAAAAGCAAACAAAAAAGCAAACAGAAGCAAAATATGTACATAATATACAAGGGTTGTCATCAAGCAAAGTATCTTTTCAAGGCCTGGCCATTCACCGGGTAGGTGTCAGGCTGCCCCTCAAGATTCTGCAATCGAAAAGAATTGGGACCCAACTTTTCAGCAATTAAAAATGGTCCAAGCCATAAGTTTTGAAATTTTGTGTGTTCTCCCTTTCCCTCATGCGGTTTGTCCCATTTCAAGACGAGATCACCTACTTCAAAATTCCTATCAGAACAAGAATTAGAATCGAACTAGATTTTAACCAATTGTTGATGTTGATCTAACTTATGTTTAGCTTGGGCTCTTACCTCTTCTAGCTTCATCAAAGCGTTAATTCGGTTTTCCAAAGGGGGAAAATCTTCTTCTTGGAATTTCTGCGACAACTGAAGTGAAGGAAGAAAAATGTGAGGTGGAAAAATTGCTTCTCTTCCATAAACAAGAAAAAAGGGGGAGTTACCTACAACATCTTTTGGCGTTACCCTATCAGCCCACAATGCGTTCAACAGTGCATTGTGCCAATTTTTGTGATTTTCAACCACCGTTCTCTTGATGATTTTAATCAAGTTCTTGTTTGTTGATTCCGCCAATCCATTGCCCTGGGGGTAATAGCTAGCATAATACTTCAATTTGATTCCTTTTTCCAAATCGAACTCGCTCATCTCAAGAGAGGAAAAGTAAGAAGCATTATCGAATACTAAACAGTCAAGGATACCAAAATGAGTGATAATATTCGAGTTTAAGAAGGAAATTACCTGACTGGTGTTGACGGTTCTTAACGCAGCAGCTTCAGACCACCGGGTGAAGTAATCTGTGGCTATCACGATAAACTTGTGTTGTTGTGAAGATGGGGGGCTACAAAGGAAAGGTTGGTTTTTGTAACTGCCCTGATGCTTTCTGACAAATAATACATTTATGACACAAGGCATGGGCGTCTCTAAAAAGCGTGGGCCAGTAATAACTGACTCTTAAAACCTTATGGGCAGTGGTGTCACCACCAAAATGACCACCAGCTTCTCCTGCATGCAACTCTAGCAAGACTTTTTATGCTTCGTCTTTTTCAAGACAACACATCAGTATGCCGTCAAAACTTTGACGAAGCATGATACCATTAACTAGATGAAAGGAGGTGGACTTTAATCTCAATGCTCTTCTTTTAGTGGGATCCAGGTGACGGGGGGTTGAACCATGTTCAAGACAGGATCTTATATCGTCATACCAAGGACTGACAGGGTTTTGTGCGCAACAGATTATATTTTGATCGTGTTGTCCTAGGTTTGACGTATCACTTTCTTCTTGTTGTCCTGCTGCTGAATCAACAACTAACTTGCATAACCCTTGGCCTCTCACTATCTGAGCTGGGGTGATTTCTAAATCATACTCCTGTAAGGAGGTGACCCGGTTAGCCCTCTTTTCACCTAGTTCCTTCTGCACTAACAAGTTCCTCACGGTTGGGTAGGGGACAATGACTTTCGTCCTAGACTTCAAAAGATAGGATCGGAAGTGCTTGACTTCTTTGAAAACAACATAAGCTTGCCGATATACCACTGAGTAATTAAGTTCAGCGCCTTTGAAAGTAGAGCTCATAAAGGAAATGGGTACTTCATTGTTCTTGGCATTCTTTTGGGTTAGGACGATGACATAGGAACGGTCAGAAGAAAAAGTGTAAAGTGTAAAGTCTTGTGAAAAATCGGGGCTCATGAGAGACGAAGCATCTATTATGGCCTTCTTTATTGCATTAAAATATTGATTTTCTAGGGGTCCCAGTGATATTGGGTGTCTTTCTTAATTAGGTTTTGCAAAGGTCTGACCATTTTGGAGAAACTGGGGACAAATCTTCTCACAAAGTTAATCTGGCCTAAGAAAGACTGCATAGATTTTTTGGATGTCAGAGGGGGAAGTTTTGCGATGACTTGAATCCTTTCAGGGTCAATAATCATTCCTTTGCTAGACACAATGAATCCCAAGAGTTTACCCTGTTCTACTGCAAAGATGGATTTTTTAGGATTCAAGGAGATGTCGTATTTACGACATCGCTGTAGAATGGCTCGTAAGTGAGCTAGATGATCGTTTTTGTTTTTAGAAAATGCAGTCACATCATCTAAGTAAACTATGATGGACTGATTGATTAATCCTCAGAAAGTAATGTCCATTTCTCTCTGGAAAGTGGCACCAACATTAATGAATCCAAAGGGCATTTTTCAATAAGCATAAGTCCCCCACGGGGTATAGAAGGTAGTTTTAAGTTGGTCTGGTGGAGACATCAGGACTTGGTTGTACCCCGAGAAACCATCCAGTAAAGATAGCCTCTTGGAACCAGATACCTGTTGAAGGATCTGTTCCATGGGTGGGACAGGATAGTTGTCTTTATCAGATGCTCTATTAAGGTTTCAAAAATCGACGCAGAGTCGGATTTCCCCACTTTTCTTCCGGAATGGGACAAGGTTAGAAACCCATTGAGTGTGCCTAACAGGAAAAATTATCTTAGCATTTAGGAGTTTATTCAATTCTTTTTGAACGGTCGGTTCGAGCTTAGGGTGCATTTTCCTCAGTTTTTGTTGAAAGGGTAAGGTTTGGGGCTTCATAGGAATGACATGTTGTATGATGTTGGGGTCAAAAGTTTTAAGGTCGTCATACATCCATGCGAAGATATATTTAAATTCTTTGAACAATTTAATAAATGCAGATTTTTCTTGTTGAGAACCTCCTACCCCTAGATTAATGCACTGCGGATTGTCCTTAGTTCCTAAGTTTAATTTTTCATAAGATAACAAGGAACTATTGGTTTTACAGTTGACCATCTTTTTAAATTTATCTTGAAGATCATAAAAATTCTCTAATCTAACTACAAATTTAGGGATTGAGTTTACCATGTCCAATGAAGATTCAGGAGTTCTTGGATCTAGTATTACCGTGAAATCACGCAAATTGTCATCATGTGTGTGTTCATCTATCACCGCGCCTTGAAATGTTTCTTCCATGTGTAGGAAGTTAATGATCTGCTGATCGTCGTCAAAGAATCTCCAGTTCATGATGTTGTCGGGAACGGATGGACATAACAATAGCTCGACAAAGAATGTGTCTAGGGATAAACCTTCTGCAGGAAGAAGTTTAGAAGCTACATTAGCTAGTAAATCTGCTTCAAAATTATTCAATCTAGGAATAGAATTTATATTGAAAGAAGAAAAATTGTTCATTAAATTCCATACCTCAGACTGGTAGCTTTTGAGATGCGGAGACAGACAGTGGATAGAATCTCTTACCTGTCTAACCACTATTTCAGAGTCGCCAAGGATGGTTAAATTTTGAATGTTCATAACTAAATCTTTTCTAAGACCTTGCAGTAAAGCCTCATATTTTGCAGTGTTGTTAGTACATTCAAATTCCAACCTACATGCAATCAATGTTTTGTTACCTGCTGGATTGATAATCACACAAATTGCTCCAACTCCTTCTTTGGACTTTGACCCATCGAAATAAAGAGACCAAATTTGATTTCCATCGGGTACATGAGATAGT
The DNA here is from genome assembly GCA_010110895.2 of Picea sitchensis. NCBI lineage: Eukaryota > Viridiplantae > Streptophyta > Pinopsida > Pinales > Pinaceae > Picea > Picea sitchensis. Next base: position 43,766 of record SNQJ01S0180052.1, on the reverse strand, counting down.
GGCGTAGAATTTGTTGGCTACACATATGCTACAATCTCGGACTATTGTTCTGGATTGGTGATAGCTGAAGCCTTAGCCATGAAATTTCCGAAGAAGGTGTCCATCCCTTGTACTTCAGGTGAATCGACAGAAGGTGTAAATGGTTCTTTAGGATCGTTCAAATTAGTGACCGTGAACTTAAGGTATCGTTCACGATTTACCTTGATTTTGTTAGGCTTTCCATTCTATGGAAGCCATAGATGAGACCAGTCTGTCGTGAAATAGCCGTGTAGCTGCTCCGACCAGTCCCTACTTAAAAATAGACCATACACTTCTGGAATATCCACAACAATTATATCAATGACTTGTTGAATCTTGGGGTTAGATGATAATCTAATAATCACATTCTTTAGCTCGCCTATAACTTTAACATTGGTCCGATCAAGTTGTATGATTTTTAAGGTGGATGGTTCAACTTCTACGTTCATCTTCTGGCATATAGACCATGGAATCACATTGGATGACGCTCCAGATTCTACCATACAATTGTGCACGTTTCTATTAAATATTTCAAAAGTTAACAAGAATGGAGGTACATTTTTGCGAGTACTAAGAGTGGTAGCTTGAGGCTTTTTACTCGCAGTTCCTAAACCTACTTTATCTACATTATTTACATTACTTACATTACTTACAGGAAGGCTCCCTTTATCTTGAGGATCAGGATTGTTTTTGGTGGAAGTCTTCTAAGGAACTTTGTTCTGTACAACCTTATTACCACTTGAATTACCATTTTTGCCATTCTCTGAGATATTCTGTAACATTTTTTGAAGCAGAAATGGAAATTTCAATAACTTATAAACAGAAATGTTAGCCCTTAACTTTTTAAGATCTTCAACTACATCATAATCCAAGTTGGGTTTCACATTACTCTGTTTAGTCTCAGTTGATTTAGATTTCTTTGGGGGCGAAGTTGTAGTGTTTTCGGCAGAAGGTTTGTTGGCTGTCTTACTCTTGGTATTATAGGGATGTACTGTCTCGAAGTTAGCTTGAAAGATGCTATCCGAGAAGTGTCCAAAAATGTTTGGATAAGACTCTTTTTCTTGAACTGTCTCTTGTTCAACTACCTCTTCAGGAATCTCAGGAGGCATCAAGTTATCTTGGGCTTCTAGAATTGTTTGAAGAGCGCATTGCAAAATTTCTAGATTAAGGCCTTCGGTGGATGGATTAGGTCGGTTGGTGGGAAGAGGCTTCCGGAATGGGGGCTTGTAAGGTCCTTTGCTCGAGGAAGCTTCTTCGGTCATCCTTTTTAAGTCTATAACTTGATTTGATAGTTTTTGAACAAATTTAGTTAAGTTTTCTAAATCCGAGGTTTCAGGTTGTGTTTTACTTTGAGTAGGTCTAGGGAGGATTTAAATCTTCTTTTTGGAAGAAGAACTAGTCTTTGTTTCATTGTGAGTAGAGTCTTTAAGACTAAGTATATATTTTTCAATCTATCTCACCTCCTCGAAGGCTTCTAACAATGTGGCTTTCTTAGATCATTTAACCCAAATATCTATACTTTGATGCAAAGATTTAGTGTAGTATGCTATTATAAGACTCTCAATAGGCATAGAATCCGCAGGGATTCAGTTTTTAAGTGTTAAGAATCTTTGATTAAAGTCTTTAACTTTTTCTTTTGGGTTCATTCTTAAGCTAGAAAGATCCATGACTAGGACTTCTGGAGGTTTAGCGTCTCCGAAATTTTCTAAAAAGCATGACTCAAAATTTTCCCAAGACATGATGGTGTGGGGTTGTTGGGAAAAGTACCATGTGGATGCATTTCCCTCGAAATTATAGGGGAACAACCTACAAACAAAGTCTTCATGCTCGACATTGTGGAGTCTTATGGCTAACATAAATCTTTTAATGTGATCTTCAGTGATCTGTTTTGAGTCAGGGTCAAACTTGGGAAGCCACTTCTCCGGGTGTTTAGGTAAAGGATGTTGAGCTCCAGGTACAACTACAGCATCCTGGTCGAGCCAAGGTCTAGCAGGGTTGTTCTAATTTTCCATTGGTGTAGTGGGTGTGGAAGTATGAGAAGGGGAATTTCCTTCGTCAGAGGAATCTCCTCCAGAAGAGGAAGGATATGATGGAGGTGGTGAAGGAGGTATCCCAGATCCTCCTGTAGCAGGATTTAGGATTGGATCTGTAGGATTCACAGTGAGGTTAGTGTCACTTAATTGTTCTCTGATATCAGAGAAGTCCAAATTTTGTCCCCACGGATGGTTTGGTTTCCTCAAACGGGATAAGGCACTATGTGTTTTTATAAGAGATTGACGGGCAATCTCTTGTATGTCACCACCTGTAGGATTAGGGGTTGTTGGCTCAACTGTGATCTGTGGATCGTTGGTTGATGTGGTTGTTGTTTGAAGGGGAATATTATCGTTGGAATGGCTTCTAGTCACTATAGGTGAGCGATTAGGTGGTGGAGGAGTCTTGCGACCGCCTCGTGCCATTAATTAAATTCAGGCCCTCCTTCTAACACCATTTGTTGACGGGCGAAATTGACCGTCCGTCAACTGGAAGAGTGGAACCGGTTTGGGGTTGTCTAATAACCCAAGTCGTTTGGGATGAACCACCCTAACGGGTTTAGCGGCTCCATTAGCCGATCTAAGTTCCTAAGAAAAAAAAAAGAAAACTACTCTAAACTAACTAATCTAACTGAAAATAACTATTAAAACAAACTAAACTAATCTAACTATAAATAACTATTAAAACAAACTAAAACAAAATTAACTATTCTATATATACAATCTAATGTCTAATAATATACTAACTCTAACTAATTAAATATCTAACTACTAATGGAAATAAAACTTATTCACAAAATATACAATATCTACAATTTACAGATTTGAATGAAAACTTGAAAAACTCATTTGCATTCTGCCCTAAGACAGAGAGAGATATTTTTTGTTGATTTTATAATTTCATGAACAGAAATAAAACAAAAACTAACTAAACTAAACAACTAATATACTAATTCTAACTACAAATCTAACTAAACATATGCCTAACTAAACTACTAATATTATACTAATAAACAACTTATTAAATACTGAAAAACAAACTGACCTGGAGAAATGCTCCAGATTTGTCCTGCATATAATGATTGTCTTAGTTGATCAGAGGGAGGAAACCCACACCAAATTATCCAGGAGCTTCTCATAAACGATAGCTGCAGTGCTCTTCAATATAATTACAGGACAAACAAGACATAAAAATTTACAACAATCTTATGATTTATAAATCTTCACAGTTAGATAAACCCGTATGCAAAGATCTATATAAAATGATTCAATTAATGAAGAAGAGAAATCTGTGATTCATTAACTGCAACCAAGTAATTGTTGTACTTTTTTTTTTTAAAATAATGAAAGAGATCAGATTATGGATAGCACATTAATCAAATCATATCATTCTGCGATAGATTATGATAGCTAAAGTAGTCTATAATCAACTGCAAATTGATGAGCATAAACTTGAAACAAAAGATTGATATTATGAAAGCGAAAACTGTAGCAATAACATCAACTCTCGTCTCAGTTTGTATTAGAAATCCATAGCCTGGTTCTCCCACAAGTGAGGATGCCCCTTATTACAAAAAATAATAAGTATTTAAAGACATTCCACAGGGTAAAACATCCATGTGGAAGTTATTAAAACTGTTTACATAAATCTGGGAAAATATCCCAAGTCTGACAAAACTAGGAACCTAAAATAAAAACTAAATCACACAAATATCTCCTAGACTGTCCAACATGCCCAATGTAATTCGGATGTACCTAAAAGGGGTAAAAAATGGACAAGTTAGAAGAATATTTTGTTAATGAAAATGATAAAAATCTACTTCTAAAGACTAGCTACAGAATCTTGCGATTCTGTAGCTGGTCTAAATCAGACACAGAATTAGCATAAAAATCAATTCAAATCTTTTAAGAATTAAAATTAACAAGTATATGAAAGACAAACGAATCATTCAAATTGAAAACGTTAAACTAATTTGAAATCAAACAAGACTGAGATCAATCAAACAACTACAGAGATGCGTGTACTTTGTTTCGTTTGTTGTCACAAAATTGGGTAAACGGAATCATGTTGGATAACCGAAATGAAATCGATTCATAACCAATGGAAATCGATACAGCTAAACAAATCATAGGCAATCATTTGTTACCTCATCCATCAACAGGAAACACGATCAAATCCATATGAAAACAACAAGATCACTATATTAACATAACAAATGATCCATGCCATGAGCAAATCAAATCAAAACTGATGCGTAGATTGTCACAAACAAAATCATAATGAGATCAATCAATTGATAACAGGATCCGTAAGAGTTGTTTGACCATTTTGTTATTGCAAATTGGGACAGACAAAATCAATTGACATTCACGAAATCATTTCTTGAATTCATTTTAAAACGAACATTTACTAGAATTTCCACATACAAATTTGACAGAAATAACATAATTCGATCTGAGTTAACAAACTCGTTTGAAAATTTAAATTAACAGAGCAGCAATCAAGTCTATTTTTGATACGAATCCAATTTATAAAAAAATCATACTAACTGAAGATACACAGCAAACCAATCAAGATAAGAGCAAATCGAACTGTTGAAGTTTAACATAGTCGTTGTGAATCAAGACCATTCCATGATTCGGGCGTAGATATCTTTTGCACAGGCTTAAATGAGAATATCATTTCCATATAAAATAGAGTCATTCTTTCCAAATCGGATTCAAACAGAGTTGTATTTCTATTTTATAAGATTACATGACATAGCATATTAAAAGATCGTAACAACCAAACTCACGAAATCGTTTCAAAAAAAAATCAAATCATCAAAACTCAATCAGGGTCGATGTGATCCGACTACAACGAAATCATACCAAATCAAAACATGATCGTGCTCTAAATTTAGCATGAAAACCTCCTGTTCAATTTGGATACAAACAAATCCAATCGAAATAAAACCATTGATTTCGTTAACTCAAAAGACAAACAAACGAATCAAATCCAATCGAAAACCAATTAATTGTTGAACTGGGCACGATCAAATCGTATAACAAAATCATAACCATATTCGATTTTAGAAAAATGAAAACACTGTACAGGATGAAAAACATAACCATTTTCGATATGGCTATAACAGAGTCATTTTGAACAATAGACAAAGCTATTTGAAAACCAAACTTAAATCATTATATTAATCCTAGCAATTCACAAAACGAAAATGATATCGAAATTCATACCTAGATGACGAGCAGACAGCTTGATCATGATATTTTGGAGTTGATAACAGCTGTAGCTGATTCAACATTCCTAAAAATGATGGAACCAGTAGTTTTTTGCTTCCTATCCTTTGCTTGAAGCTTGTCCCTTTGGCTGGTCAACACTGCAAATTGGTTTTCCAATGATTGGATCCTCGACTGTAATAACGGAATGTCTATATAGTATCATTCCAACCATACATCACATTGGTCACATGACGACTGTCCGGGCTTCGAAAATGCAGGTGAGGGTTTGGTTAAATTGCCGAGGGTTTTGTTAGGTAGTTTGATCCCTGGGTAACTGGGATTGTTTCTTAGGCAAGGGGGTAGATTAGAAATGAAATCATAGGGTGGCTCGGAGCACATACCTTGAGAGTAAGGGTACTCACTAACTAGGAAGCGTTCTATGTCAGAGTCTGAGTCTTCACTGAGGACTATGGGCTTCTGCTCTACACTAGGTTTAGGTTTATTCCTAGCCATCCTCGAGATAAGTTGAGCATTCTTTTTACCTTTTCCATCAACAATAGGGTTTCCCTTGACCTTTTTGCTCACATGATTTTTTATAGCCTCAACCTTCTCAGTTATAGCGTCGGGTAAGTCAATATCAGGGTCGACCGAGGGTTTAGGAGAGGGCAGTAGGACATGGAAGGGCACGGGTGGTTCGACCTTTGTTTCACTAACCACGGGCTTGTCAACTTGGACAAGCTCTGCATCAGTAAAACCATTCTGAGAGATAAAAGATTTCCAACTATCACCATGGAGATTCAAGTGATGAACAACGATGAGTCTGATTAGGCCATGGTGGAACAGGCTACTATCGACCTTCTCCCTGTTAAACATTTTTGACATTTTATAAAGGCTACGCTGGAAGTAGAAAGGCATATTTAATGGATACCCCATAAAATTCATTAACAATCGAAGGTGATAAAGAAAAACTAGCCCATATCGACCCTCACAGGTCACGAATTGTTTAACCACCATTAAAAGATCATGCCATCTTGGTTTAAGCGTGGAGATGGGCATACCTCTGTCACAAGATGTGACCTTTCGTGAGACGAACAGTAGTGGCCATGGAACCTCCTCGACTTTAGAGTTTTTGAACCATCGCTGGCCCGTGGATGTTAACCCAGTGGCAGAGCTAATGAACTCCTCATTCATCTCAAGTTGAATGTCACCTACCTTGGCCCTACAACCATCGCAAGTCAGGGTGAACTGTTGTGCAACAAATAGATTAAAACCCTCAAACCGTTGTACAAAGGTGAGCCAACTGCTATCCTCTAAGTCTTTCTGGGCATTGTCGAACAGTAGCAAGGCTTGGCTAGTGTTCGGCTCAATTTGCACCACTGGTGCCATAAGGAAGAGCACACGGTGAACGAGCTAGGGTTTGGATCATAGCATACGCTAGAGCAGAGTATTCACAGGCTTACTCGATGCTAATAGAGGTGAAGCAAGGATAGGGATAAGCATTGATGACATCGTGCGAAGGTGGTGGAGTTATTTCTGCCATGTAGAATAGTCATTGCCAATGGTACAACCGCCGGCGCTTATAGTTTTTCAACCCACTATTGTATAGTTTAACAATTATGTCCTTTGCCCGACCAATGAAATCAATGGTAAGTGTATTGACCATGCGACATGTGGTGTATAGAATGATTTACACCAAGGGTTTAAACCATAATACCAATGCTTTTCATATAACTAACAAGCCAATGGTTTTGATAACACGAACTAGGTGTCATATTAAATGATATCTATCAAGGGTTTAAACATAACACCTATGTGATTTTATGAAGACAATGTGCAAAGTAATTTGATCAAATAACATGTAAAGCCAACTGCCAATGCATCGCAATTTAATGAAACAAAATTACATAATCAGTCAAAGAATGTCCAATGAGTACAGATCGAAAAGGGTTTTACAAACTGCATAGTGATAAGTGAAATATAAATGCAATGGACATATCGACAAGAATGATAACGAAAATTCAATAATGATTTAAATGCGACTTTGAAAGACCAAGTTTTCACGCTTACAGTCGTGAAAACAAAACGAAGGTAAGTGTGCGAACAACGCAAAATAAAAGTGTCGTTTATTTGAGAATTGTGATGAAAAAATAAGGTTTGCAAAACATTGGTGTAGGAAACTTATAGGACAGTGATAATGTGAATTGGCTACCAACACCTATCTGGGCCATTCCTCCGGAACTAAACAAAGTGAAACCTGAAGAGAATGAGTCTGCCCTAGGGAATGTTTGTCCCTGATTGTTGAACCTGGACCATTCACTTATCTGGTCCATTCCTCTGGCACTAAACAAAGTGAAACCTAGAGAGAATGAATCTGTTGTAGGGAATTATTGTCCGGACCATTTCCTAAGGAAATGACTGTCCTGCACCAACCTCCAAAATGGACCATTCTTCGAAACTGCTCACAACTATGAGCTTCGAAAGAATGACTATCTGGTGAGGTGGTCCAATCTTCTTGACCACTACTGAGAGTGACCATCAAGAAGAGATATTGTCCTGGACCATTCCCCCACACTAGCCACAAGGGGAATCGGTGTCTATGGTACATCAACAATCCATCGAACCATTTTCATTACGAAAATGATCATTTGATTTGGACCATTTTTCGAACTGGAAAATTCCTATTCGAGAGAAATCTCAAACCATTTTCCAAAATAGAAAGGAACTACTCATCCTGGACCATTTTTCAAACTGAAAAATGACTGTCCATAAATCAATAACACATTAGTTCTCCCTCCCAACCTAGGATTCATCTCTTCCTTTTTCAATAAGAAATTTGTCTCCACGAGCTCCAGCTTGAGTATGCAAACTCTTTCATATTGGACATAGGCCTTACCAAAATATCTTCTTATCTGCTCATATGTGGAGATATATATATTGGAGAACCACTTCTCTTTTCTGGACTTCATCACAGAGAATGTAATGCTTGATCTCAATGTACTGCGGTCTTTTTGGAACACTAGTTTTCTCTGAAGGCTTCATATAACTTTGATCAATATAGTATATCATTATTGGATTCATCTTTGTTTCTTACTAGCTCATAACATCATGGTAAGGGTCAAACTGGAACATATCCAAGTGGCACTTCTTCTGTCATCATGAGAGTTTGTCATTGTTATCACTGAAATTTCGTCCGCACAGGATGACAAGAACTCCGCATCATCAGCACA
>SNQJ01S0180052.1:0-18301 GCA_010110895.2 Picea sitchensis | reverse complement strand
TGTATTTTTACAGTCTCTGTACATTTCTTTCATTAATAGAAATCGTGTATTAATGTATCTCTGTGTTTATGGTTGCATCTCTGATATATTTATTTTATATTACTGGATATACGCGATATCGTTGTGCATTTCTTTATTATATCTCCGCTCTCATTTCGTGCCAAAAAAAATCCGGATCAACGACAACCACCGCACATTAGTGCAAGGATCCTAACACCCATTGTAGCCATTGCAATATTGATGGAAACACTGAGGAAAAGTGTGATGAAAAATTGATTATCATTTATGTCAAATTTAGAGGAAGTCTGGAACCCTATAGAAGTAATGGGTAGAATTTAAGAAGTATCCAAAGTGGTTCCCTTATGGAATATATTTAAGCATGACCCTCATGGGAATATGCTTTGAAGAAGTCTACATGAAACCCAGAGGTTTGGTTATGAGGCCTGAAGTTGACTGTGGAAAATGAGGTTGAAGAATTCTTCAAGTGTACAAAAAACCCTCATAGATTGATAGTCCTCGTCATGTTGTTTTGAATGATAGGTGGTACACCATGTGGTTCCATGTGGTTGAGGATTTATGCCCTCTTTAATATTGGAAGCCTCGAAGACTGGGTAAGAATCCCTAAACGGTTACAAGTCATTAACTAAAGGGTAAAGTGGTTGTAAGAAGAAACCCCTAAATCAAGGAATGAAGTCATGTTGTAAATCTATAAATACACCACAAGAAGTCTCACATTTATACACACATGAGTTCAATGTTGCTCTATATTTCGAGTGATATTTTGGTAAATATTTTCATAACATATCTGAGGCAGTCAAGTTTTAAGTAGTGAAGTCTGAGGTAGTAAAGAGAAGTGAAGGAAAAGTCTACAAAACTAGCATTTTGAGGTAATCCACGGGTCACAGTGGAGAAAGGCGCGAACATCCGTGGGTCACAGTGGAGAAAAGCACAGACATCCGCGGGTTGACAGTTTATAGGTCATGGATTTGTGGAAAAGTCACTATGAATATGCTCTCTTGTTGATGTTAAAGATGATATGCATCAGGTTGTTCTAATGGTATGAGATAATATGATTCAGGTCCCCCTTCATGAGTAAAGGTACATTTTTATGTGTTATTATCATGGATGGTTTGGCACATGCTTAAGGAATGTCTTGGAGGCCCTTTTTGGTACATGGTTGCATATGGTTAAASTTCATGTCTTGGTGATATTGATACATGTTTGAGACATATCGTTGCTACATTCTATATAGTTGTTATGGTTCATTGTTAGAGGTACATATTTGTATAATGGCATATATTTGAGGCATATCTTATGGTATATGGTATGATGCATGCTTGAGTTACATTTTGGCACATGGTTTGGATAATTGATGTTGGGCATATGATTGATATGGTATATATGAGTGGATTTGGTTGATATATCAGTGACAAAGGCAGTGACATGGAAAATGGTAGGTTACAAGTTGATGCATGTGATATTACATGTATTGGTACACAATTGATGCATGGTTGATGATCAATTATAGGTTGATGTGACAGTGACATTTACAGGTTGATGATCAATTACATGTTGATGTGATAGTGACAGGTTGGATGATAGGTTGATTATCAAAGGTAATGACAATATCAGTGGTAGTGACAGTTTGTGTCTACACTTATATTTCAGGTTGGTAGGATGGGGCAAGGAAAGGGGGTTGTAGCCTCCTTTGAGTTGGTTCCAGAGAACTCAAGGAGTTGGAGTTTCCTTCAAGTTGGTGCATGTAAATCAGGGGGTTGGAGCCTCCTTCCAGTTGCAGCTGGAGAATTTAGGGAGTTGGATCTTCCTTCAGATTGGTGCCTGTAAATTAGGGGGTTGGAGCCTCCTTCTAGTTGTAGCTGGATAATTCAGGGAGTTGGAGCCTCCTTCCAGTTGTAGCTAGAAAATTTAGGGAGTTTGAGATTCCTTCAGGTTGGTGCTTGTAAATCAGGGGGTTGATGCCCCCTTCTAGTTGGTGTTGGAGAATTTGGAATTTGGTGCTTCCCATGAATGTAATTTTGTTTTTGTCTAAACTTATATTCCAGGGTGGTAGGATGGGGCAAGGAAAGGGGGTTGTAGCCTTATTCTGGTTGGTGTCAAAGTACTCAGAGAGTTGGAGCTTCCTTTAGGTTGGTGCCTGTAAATCAGGGGGTTGGAGCCTCCTTCCATTTGCATTTGGAGAATTTATGGAGTTGGAGCTTCCTTTAGGTTGGTGCCTGTAAATCAAGGGGTTGGAGCCTCCTTCAAGTTGTAGCTGAATAATTTAGGGAGTTAGAGCATCCTTCCAATTGTAGCTAGAGAATTTAAGGAGTTGGAGCTTCCTTTAGGTTTGTGCCTATAAATTAAGGGGTTTGTGCCTCCTTCCAGTTGGTGTTGGTGAATTTGGAAGTTGGTGCTTCCCGTGAATGTAATATTTGACATATTAGAAAGCAATTGGTGGTTTTCTCCCATTTGGGTTTCCACGTAAAGTGTGGTGTATCATGTTTTTGTGGTTACTTGTTATGCATTGTTTATTAATACTACACATGATATATTGATTATATATTGTTTATAAAGTTAAAAATTACATGTTTTGGTTAAAAAGTGGTAAAATATTGCATAATATTGATTCACCCCCCCCTCTCAGTATTCCAACAATTGGTATCAGAGCAAGCCCTTCAAGAAAATAGTTTAACCATTGGAAGGATGATCATGGAGTATGCTAAAATTGGAGTACCACAATTTGATGGAATAACTATGCCTTCTATAGCAGAAGGATGAAAAATATATAAAAGAACAGGGGTTTGATATTTGACAAGAAATAGTAGATGGATACACAACACCTAACACTCCTCCAAAACATAGAGATGGAAATAAGCTTAGTGAAAACAATTTGAGGGCCACAAATGTGATTTTGAATGGTCTAGAACACTTAATATATGTCAAATTTATGCACTATGATTTTGCAAAGGATATATGGGACAAACTTCAAAACATTTATGAAGGATATGCTAAAGTAAAAGGAGTCGAGCTGCAAACTTATAGAGATAAATTTGAACAACTGAAGATGAAGGAAGATGAAGATATAAACACCTACTTTCTATGATTTGATGAAATAGTAAATGTCATTAATGGATTGGGAGGATAAATTAAAGAATCAATAGTTGTCCAAAAGGTACCGAGGTCTCTTCCAATGAGATTTGATCATAAAATTTCAGCCCTAGAAGAAAGAGCGGACCTTGCCACATTTTACACATTGATTATGGACGAACTACATGGGATAATTATAGCCTATGAAATGAGGATAGAGTAGGATAATCCACCCAGGAAGGAAGAAATGTTCAAGGCATCCAAGAAAACAAAGAATAACAAACATGAGCCAAAGTCAGAATGTAGTTGCAACGATGATTCAGATGAAGATGAAGAGATGGCCAACTTCATAAGGAAGTTAAAGAAAGGAAATAACAAGTACAAAGGTAAGGTTCCTTTTAAATGTTTTAATTGTGGTAAAATTGGTCATTTTTCTAATAAATGTTCATATGCTAAGAACAAAGAGAATGATGAAGAATAAGTTCCCAAGAAAGAAAAGAAATATCAAAAGGGAGACAAGAGAAAAAAAAAAAAAATCTTTAGGAAAAGTCTCTATTAAAAGGAGGACAGTTCTTCATCAAATGAAGATGATGATAGCAACAGTGACTCAAAAAATTTATTGTTTATGGATTTTGAAGATGATGAAGAGGATTATGAAGAAGAATGTGAAGTAGATCTTGAAGCAGAACTAGTTAGCGCCTTAAGCATACTGAAAAAAGAAAGGAATAAAAACAAATCACTAAAGGGAGAATTCCTCAAGCTGGACGAAAATTCTCAAATTCCTAACTTTGATTAATATCAACAAATGATTTTGAATCTGAAAGTACAAGTTGAATAAGCCATAAGGATTGAAGAAATACTCAAAATCCAACTGAAAGAAAAAGAAAAAGAGGAGAGATTAGAAACATAAATCGCATCTCTAAGGAAATTTAGAAAAGAGATATGCAGCAGAACAACACCAAAATATTGGATAAAATCATTAGAACTCAAAGACAATATCATGAAAGATATGGACATGGATACCACCAAACACATATAGAGAAGGGTTCAAGCTCTATGATTACATAAGAGCAAGATAAACAAAATGCTTATGTAGAAGTCACCAAAGGATTCAAGCCTTCATATGAGAATGATAGACAAGAATATTACAAAAAGATGGCACCGTCTAGAAGACCCAGGTTTCAGAATCAACAACCACCCATGGAAATAAATCAGGAAGAAAGCTACAAAGGAACGACACCATTCAGAAGATATCCCAAGTATCAATCTACCTTTCTTAGTTCATGTTATTCTTGTAACAAATTTGGGCACAAAGCTATAAACTGCAAATCTTATGCTAAGAACATAAGCAACTATGAGGGTCACTCTAGAATTAATAATCTCAGAAAGCCGCATGAAGCGTATAACCGAAAGTATAAGAGTTTTGGTTTACTAGAATATGAAGTGGAATGCTACAAATGAAAAAAAATTGGACATATGGCCAAAGACTATAGATTGAAATCCCCTCGAAAGGAACCAAAGTAGGACTTCAACAATCATCAAAAAATAATTTGGATAAGGAAGCAGGGTAAACTAAACATTGAAGAATGTTCTCTTGCACTACAAGCTCAAAGTGGAAGAAGTGATTGGTATGTTGATAGTGGTTTCTCAAAACATATGACAGGTGACAAGAATAGATTTATAACTCTAAAGAAAGAAAGAGATGAATTAGTTTCATTTGGAATTGACAACCCAACCAAAATTATAGGGAAAGGCATTGTCAAACTTGGAAGTAAGGATGTCAAGGAAGAAAATGTTCTACTTATCGAAAACATGAAGCATAATATTCTAAGTGTGAGTCAAATGTGTGATTAGGGACATAGAACTAAATTTGAATCAAAGAAGTGTGAGATAAGGAAACAAGGATCAAGCAAATTGGTGGCTACAATGGTAAGAACTCCAAACAACATATACATCTTAAATGAAATTGGAAAGGAAAGATGTTGCTCTGGAAAGTAAAATGTAAGTTGGCTTTGGCACAAAAGAATGTGACACATGAACTTTGACAATCTGGTCAAAATCAACAGAAAGGAAGTAGTAAGATAAAGGTTTGAAATTTAGAAACCAGTTAGTACTATGTGCAAGCATTGCCTACAAGGAAAGTAGACAAGAACTGAATTTAGATAAAAGGAATACTCTATGAAAAATCCATTGGAAACTCTGCATACTAACCTTTGTGGACCAATGAGAACAAAAGGACTAAATAACAAACAATACTTCATGCTACTTGTTGATGATAATGCAAGAATGATTGCAGTCAATTTTCTCAAGAAAATATCAAAGGAATTCAAAAATTTTAGAATATACAAGGAGATGGTTGAAAATTAAATGGATTCGAGAATCAAGTGCCTAAGATTAGATAATGGAGGAGAATTTACATCAAATAAATTCATGGGTTTCTGTGAAGAACGTGGAATAAAAAGACAGTTCTCGAAAACTAGGACACCTCAACAAAATGGAGTCATTGAAAGGAAGAACGCGATTGTAATGGAGATGGACAGAACCATGTTGAAATATTCAATGTTGAGAAACATATGTTGGGTACAAGCAATGCACACAAAGATACATATATTAAACAAAGGGATGCTCAGAAGTAACATTGACAAAAATCCATATGACTTATGGAAGGGAAGACCAACAAACGTCAAGCATTTCAGATAGTTTGGAAGCAAGTGCTACATAAAAAGAGAAGATGAAAGAGTTGGAAAATTTGATTCTTTAGTTGATAGAGGGATATTGGTTGGATACTCAAGAAAAGACAAGGCATATAAATGTTACAATATGAGACTCAACAAGATAGTATAAAGTATAAATGTAAATATTAATGAAGCAGATGTGTCGAAGGTCAAAGAAGAAAGAAAAAATTCCAATGAACATGAAGAAAAATAAGAATTAAAAGAAGAAGAGGCAGAAGAAGAAGAAAAACAACAAGAAGAAGAGAAGCAAGCAGAAGTAGAACAAGAAGAAAATGACCAACACAAATTTTTCATGCCCTCAAGGACTCCTAACCGTGGGTTCAGAAGAATCATCCACCGGAACAAATGATTAGAGATAAAAATGCAGGGATAGAGACCAAAGGAAGCATATGGCTACGCACGCCAGAACCGAAACACCTTGCATTACTATCCACAATTGAACCCAACATCTTTGAGGAAGCCAATAATGATGAACATCGGGTCAAGGCCATGGAAGAAGAGATAAATAAAATAGAGAATAATGCAACATGAGAACTAGTACCAAGACCGAAGAACAAAAATGTAATTGGTACAAAATGGGTGTTCAAAAACAAACTGAACTAATATGGGTAGGTAACCAGATACAAGGAAATATTAGTATGCAAAGGATGTGCACAATTTGAAGGAATAGATTTTGAAGAAATTTTTTCCCTTGTAGCTAGAATGGAAGCAATCAGATTGTTCTTGGCCTACGCATGTTCCAAGAAAATCAAGGTTTATCATATGGACATAAAATCAACATTTCTAAATGGTGAATTAGAAGAAGAAGTCTACATCAAACAACTAAAAGGACTCCTACTGTCAGAAAGGGAAGATTATGTCTGCAGATTGAAGAAATATCTATATGGACTTAAGCAATCCCCTAGAGCCTAGTATGTAAGATTGGACAGGTATTTGTAGGAACAAGGATTCATAAAGGGTAATGCAGATAACAATCTCTATGTAAAGGTTGATAGGAAAAACATACTTATCATCGAAGTGTATGTGGATGACAATATATTTGGAAGTGATGATGACAAGATGAGCAAGAATTTTACCCAAGATATGCAGAATGAGTTTGAAATGTTTACTTGGTGAATTAACATTCTTTTTGAGACTTCAGATATCTCATCTAGATGAATGCATTTTCATTTCACAAACCAAGTACATCAAAGAAATGTTGAAGAAGTTCAGAATGGAAGATTGCAAGCCAATAAGTACTCCTATGGTGACCTGTTGCAAGTTGAGCAAAGATGATGAATCTAAGGAAGAAGATTAGAGACTCTATAGATTAATGATTGACAACCTACTCTATGTGACAACTTCAAGACTAGATGTAATGTATGCAGTTGGACAGGTTGCAATATTTCAAGCATCACTGAAGGAAACTCATGTTCTAGCAGTAAAGAGGATCTTCAAATATATTAAAGGAACAACAAAGATTGGATTGTGGTATCCAAATGGAAATGAGATGACTATGGTCACCTATGCAGATGTAGATTGGGTAGGAAGCATTGATGATCGAAGAAGTACTAACAGAGCAACCTTCTTTTTGGGTGATTGTCTGGTATCTTGGTTAAGTAAGAACCAATCCTCAATATCATTATCTACAACAAAAGCATAATACATTACAACAACAACAAGTTGTACTTAGGTTCTCTAAATGAAGCAAACCCTACAAGATATACAATTAAAGTACGATGAGCCCATTTTAATATTATGTGACAATATCAGTGCTATCAATATCTCCAAGAATTCAGTGATGAATTCAAAGACCAAACATATTACGATCAAGTTTCACTTTCTGCGAGAACAAGTTACAAAAAATAATATCAAGGTAGAGTATATTCGGACAAAGGAACATATTGCAAATATCTTCACTAAACCTCTTCCAAGAGAGACATATGAGTATCTTCAACAAAACCTTGGAGTATTTTTTTCCCCGCAGTGATCTACTCTTAATATGAATGGTTTTCATATATATCAATGAATTACAAGAGGAAGCACCAATGGAGAAATTGCACCAGAGGAGAGAAAGTTCAGAAGCATATTGTCARGGGGATTTACCCTTTTCCATTGATGTCAAAGGGGGAGAAAGAAGAGAAGCATGCATATAGGGGGAACATTGATCATAGGGGGGGCATAAGTGTTGCCATCAATTCCAAAGGGGGATATTGTTGGAAAATTGATTGTCATTGATGTCAATTTTAGAGGAAGTATAGAAGCCTCTAGAAGTAATGGGTAGAATTTAAGAAGTCTCCAAAGTGTCCCCTTATGGCGTAGCTTTAAGCATGGCCCTCATGGGAAGACTCTTTGAATAAGTATACACAAAACTCAAAGGTGTGGTAATGAGGCCGGAAGTTGACTAAGGAAAATGAGGTTGAAGAATAATTCAAGTGTACACAAAACCATCATAGTTGGATAGTCCTCATCGTGTAATTTTCAGCGATAGGTGGTATGCCACGTGGTTCCTCACGGTTGAGGAGTTATGCCCTCTTGAATATTGGAAGCCCCAAAGACTATGTATGAAGACATAAACAATTACAAGTCATCAACTAAAGGGTAAAGTGGTTGTAACAAGAAACCCCTAAAGTAGGGAATAAATTCATGTTGTAAAAGTATAAATACACCACAAGAAGTCTCTCATGTATACACACACAAGTTCAATGTTTCTCCATATTTCAAGTGATCTTTTGGTAAATATTTTTGTAGCATATCTTAGGCAACGAAGTCTAAAGTAGTGAAGTCTGAGGTAGCAAATAGAAGCAAAGGAAAAGTCTGCAAAACTAGCATTCTGAGGTTATCCACGGGTCATAGTGGGGAAAGGAGCGAACATCCATGGGTCACAGTGGAGCAAAGTGTGAACATCCATGGGTTGACAATTTACAAGTTGTGGATTTGTGGAATAGTCATGATGAAGATGCCCTATTACTGGTGTTGAAGATGATATGCATCTAGTTGGTATGATGGTTTGAGAATATATGCTTTAGGTCCCCTTCATGAGTAAAGGTATGTTTTTATGTTTGTTTATCATGGATGGTTTGGCACATGCTTAAGGCATGTCTTGGAGGCCCTTTTTTGTACATGGTTTCATATGGTTAAAGTTCATGTCTTGGTGATATCGATACATGCTTGAGACATATCCTTGGTACATTGTGTATGGTTGTTATTGTTCATTGTTCGAGGCACATATTTGTGATAGTGGCATATATTTGAGGCATATCTTATGGTATATGGTATGATGCATGCTTGAGGTACATTTTGGTACATAGTTTGGATACTTGATGTTGGGCATATGCTTGATATGGTCTATATGAGTGGATCTAGTTGATATATCAATTTCATGGACAATGACAGTTTATAAGTTGATGCATGTGATAGTACATATGTTGGTACACAATTGATGCATGGTTGATGATCAATTACAAGTTGATGTGACAATGGCAGTTACAGTTTCATGTGACATTGACCATTATATGTTGATGATCAGTTACAGGTTGATGTGACAATGAGAGGTTGGATGACAAGTTGATTATTAGAGGCAGTGACAGTAAAAGTGGTAGTGACTATTTGTGTCTAGATATATTTCAGGGCAGAAGGATGAGGCAAGTAAAGGGGGTTGTAGTCTCCTTCCGGTTAGTGCTAGAGAACTCAGGGAGTTGGATCTTCCTTCAGGTTGGTGCATGTAAATTAGGGGGTTGGAGCCTCCTTCCAGTTGAAGCTAGAGAATTTAGGGAGTTTGAACTTCCTTCAGGTTGGTGCCTATAAATCAAGGGGTTGGAGCCTCCTTCCAGTTGTAGCTAGAGAATTTAGGGATTTGGAGCTTCCTTCAAGTTGGTGCCTATAAAATAGGGGGTCGTTGCCTCCTTCTAGTTGGTGCTAGAATATTTGGAAGTTGGTGATTCCTATGAATGTAACATTTGGTATATAAGAAAGTATCATGTGGTTTTCTCCCATTTGGGTTTCCACGTAAATTATGGTGTATTGTGTTTCTATGGTTATTTGTTATGCATTGTTGATTGATACTACACATGATATATTACAAATATATTGTTGATAAAGTTAATAATTACATGTTATGATTAAAAATTGGTAAAAGATTTCATAATGCTGATTTACTCTCCCTCTCAGTATTCCAGCAAAGTGTTGGAAACTACATCTAGAGTTGAACCTAAAGAACTACAAGAAGGATGCAAGGAAAAAGAATCTTCTAGTTATGGATTTAAACAATCAGGTTAAAAGAAACTCTGATGCAGATGAGAAGATTGTCTACACGTTAGTGAAAAAGGTGAATCTGAGTAGCCTTCATCATTGAGAAGAGAAGGACATGACCAAACTCTTCCACATCAAGATTTAGGTCAAAAAGACCAATATGGGTAAATAAAGATGCATAGATCAAGGTAACGAAACATTGTAAGATTAAATTTTCTATGAGTGTTGATTTTATTGATGAAGTGGAATCGGATGTAGTATCCCTTGACGTATATGAAGTAGTGTTTGGAAGACCCTACATGTATATGAAGGATGCAATATTCATGTAGAGATCCAACCAATACTGACTAATGAAGGATGAGAAGTCCTACGTCATCAACACACATAAAGGCAATTTAAAGATCTCATTGGTAATTTCCAACCAAGCCAAGAAGTTGATTAGTTCCAGTAATAAATATGTTTTACTTTTCTTAAGAGAAAATAAAACTAAGGCTTCTACCATCTGTGCAGTGACTGGAGGTTTTAATATATCTCATCCCTCCAATCCTATCGCTTCCACTCGTGATTTTGCTGCGTCAACCTCCATGACTAGTTGTTCAGCCTTGTCCTGCAGAGGCTAAAATTGAGCTTGTCTTGCGATCTTTTGCGCATGTATTGCTTTCTCCTCTGCATGTAGGCTCTTCATATCTGCAATAGTCTTAATATTTTCTGGCAGTGACATTGTCTTCTATCATTGTTTTAACTCCACCATTACTGCATGTACCTTATCTTCCCTTCCTTGTAGGTCTTTCAAGCTCCCATCTTCTAAGAGCTTTGTCCATAGCTGGCCACTTTTTTCTAACAACTATGTCATCCTATGTATGGTCTATGTTATACTCTCCATAGATTCGGTTGCGTCTTGATATCATTGCGCTCTTACTTCTAGAAGAGTAGTGGGTACTGCACACTCCTCCAGTTCCTTTATCTGGTCCTTGTACTGCTCCAAGGCCTACGCTATTTTCCTCATCTTCTCTTCAGAAGATACTCCCTCTAAATTTGTGCTATTTGGGATGGTTTGAAATACTATACTAATGTGCTTATCCATCTCTTCCAATTTCTATTGCGCTATCTTCTTCACCTTCCCTTCTTGGCTAACTACTTCCTTCAAGGAGATGTTGTCTTCCTGCACTATTTATAAGTTTGCCATATCATACCTTGCCCTAGACTAAATTTCTTGCACAACACTAATATGTATTTATAGAGCACCTTCATCGGAATCTTAGGCAATTCCAAGTCTAATATCTCGATTTCCTTCAGGGGCCTTTGTGCTCCCTCCTTATCGATGAACAACATCTCAAGGATTATGATAAAACTAGTGCTTCATTGCATTATGATTTGCACTATTTCTTCAGAAGGCATTCCTTCCCTAGATTTTGTTGGTTTTCGTCGATTCTCTTCCCTGATCCTTATATGCTCCAACACAGTTTTCACTTCCTGCACCTGTTCCAAAATTGATTCCATGTGCTTCTCATCATTCTCCCACACCTCACATAATCAATCTTCAACTATTGTGGTTATTAGTTCAACATCATCTGTTGTCAGTGATGTTTCCAGTGGTTTTCTATGAGCCTTCTCCTTCTTCCTGGAGCCACTTGTTTTCTCCCCTATCCTCTTCCTTTGGGAATCTGATGGCTCATATTCCTCTAGAATCTATGTATCCATGCATGTATCTTGCCCCATTTCTTCCTCCATAGGGGTATCATGTGTCTCTGTCCTTTATTCTCCCACGCACACCTATTTTGTTGTAACTCCTGGTGTTTCTCATGTGCATGGTGGCCCTTATGTGGAACCACCTTGTGGTGTCTTCTGTGTATTGCATTTATTTTTGATTGGGTTGCTTCCCCCCACTTGTCCTTTTGCAGAATTCTTATTTTTACTCGCACCATTTTTGCTTGTCTGCTACGTAGGGACTGTTCTATCCTGCATCTAAGTCTATCCTCTTGGCACTATCCTTGGGATTACATGCACTTTCCACTCCTCAGGCCACTCTTGGACCTCCATCTGTATATCATGCATCATCACGCAGTAACTCAATTGTATCATGTGTCTTTGTCCCTTATTCTCCCACGCACACCTGTTTTGTTGTAACTCCTGTTGTTTCTCATGTGCGTGGTGGCCCTTATGTGGAAACACCTTGTGGTGTCTTCTGTGTCTTGCATTTATTTTTGATTGGGTTGCTTCCCCCCACTTGTCCTTTTTCAAGATTCTTATTTTTGCCTGCACCATTTGTGCTTGTCTGCTACGTAGGGACTGTTCTGTCCTACATCTAAGTCTATCCTCTTGGCACTGTCCTTGGGATTACAGGCACTTTCCACTCCTCGGGCCACTCTTGGACCTCCATCTATATATCATGCATCGTCACGCAGTAACTCAGTTGTAGCCACTCCTTGGCTAGGTACCTCTTTTCCTGCAACCACATGTTGTGGCGTGTTTCCTGATAGTTTTCTATCTGTCCAAACTCTTGCATAGTCTCTGGTGAAATTCTTCAGGTATTGACTACTAGCTCCTAGATCTTTGATAATTACCGCACAAACATGTCATTTTTTTCCTTCTTCTTATTTGGGTCTATTGTTTTCCTAAGGCAAGTGTATTGGGTTGCGCCACACTTTCCTATCCTTTATATGTAGTTGTTGTACACCAGTTCTTTCCACCCTATCAATGCAATGAGGATGAGTAACCACGAGTAGTGGAACTCAGAGACACAATATTGTGTGTCTTTACAATCTTCCAGGAATGAATTGAGCAAGTATGAGGCCCATCTCATCAAGCTCCCCTTCGTGCATTGCACTCAAAATGCTACCACTCCTGCTGACACTTTTTCCGTCTTACACTTGCACATCAGTTTTCACCCTAGTAGCCTTGTGTCAAATTTTGTCACGAGATCGTTGATGTCACTGATATGGATCCCCCTATTCCCTCTCTTCGTACCATATTTTACCTTGATATCATCAGAGATGGATTTTACCTTTGTATTATCTTCCAGGTAATTCTCTGGCTTCTCCCCATCTGTGGGTAGCCTAGTGATAGTTGTGATTAAGTCCACATTGATAGGCACTAGCCTATCCATCCACAAAAATCCTCCATGAACCCTTGATAGGAGTTATTTCACACATCCATTGCTGTGTTTATCATGCCCAAAGTGTGGTATATCTAGCAAGTTCATGATCCCTATATTGTAGAGTCCTAAAATTCACTGCGCAGGTTCCAACAGTGGCGCACCTGATGGGCCCTCTCCTTTACACTCCATGTAATTTTGTTGCACCAAATCTAGGAATTTGACAGCATATGCAATGTCATTGTCTAAGTATTTCATGGTGTTGACTCCTCCTACCATTTCTTCATCGACCTTTACTCCCTCTGGGTTCTGTGGAATCACTATTTCCAACTCTGCCTGTGCACTACATTCAGCTTGTTTTTTCTCCTTCCCTTGTGGGGAGGATGCCCTGGCCTCGGGTACATCCTTGTGCTCTATTTCCTTTCCTTATTACGAGTTTAGGCTCTACTATGTTGAACCCATGGCATGTTCTTCTTGTTATGGCCCTTTCCCCTTGGATGCGTTGGATTTTGTCCTTTTTGCGTCCTCCTTCAACTTCCTGACTTCTTGTGATGGGTTTCCTTCTTCCTCAACCTGTGTGTTATGTGTATCATATTCCGTCATATGGATTTCATCGACATACACAATTGTTGGCATGTCCCATGTTCCTGTTTTCACCACCCCGAGAGATAATTCTTGTGTTTGTACCAACCTTGCTCAATGGTCCAAATCTCGGTGGAGACATCTCGCTAAAATCTGGACCGTTCATCTCTAATTCTCCACTTTCTATCGCGAATTCTCACTCTTTCATGTTCAAACTTTGCTCTTTGTTCTTCTCCTTAGCGAAAAAACACAAATGACCACATTTTCCCCCTTTTTTCAACTTTATAGTGGGACGGTGTACTGACACCTGTTTCACACAGTCAATTGTCACTTTTTCACTTTTTCCTGTGTGCTCCACTTTTTGTGTCTGTCAACTATTTTCCAGCGCGCAGTGTCTTGAACCCTGGTTTTTCTACGGCGCACTGTTAATTCTATAAAATCTATTACATCAAAACCCCTCTAATGTTCTTCTATCTTTTTGTCTTTTTGTTATATATATATATTTTTTTATGTATTTTTGTCTTTTTCTTCTAACATCTACTATATAAAATATGTACAATCATACCTTCTCTCTTTTTTTAAATCTTAGGTTATTAGGTCGACTGTCTTGATATAGCTTCAGTCGATTTCCATTCACTAGTCCTTTGATATTATTTCCTGCAAGATCTTTCAGTTGCACATCACCTCCATTTGTGATGGCCTGTACCTGATAAGGCCCTAACCAGTGCATCTTGAACTACCCAGGGTGTTGTAGATATATGTTTTTATAGAGGAGAACTAGATATCCTTCCTTAAATATTTTTTTCATTATGTGCATATCACACCAAGCTTTGTCCTTCGCTTTCTGTACTTCCTGGTGAAATCCTGCTAAAATTCCATCTTCTTCCACATCAACTGATCCAATATTTGATGCACAACACCTTATTCTATCATATTGGTGATTGTTGCAATGCGTAGAATAGGAACTAAATAATCCAATGGAACCATTGCTTCCTACCCATACACCAGTATGAATGGTGTATGTTCTGTAAGCTTCTTGCATGTAGTCTTGTAAGCCCATAACACTGTTGATACCTTTAAATCCCAATCATCCCTATATTTGTCAATGCATTTTCCATAATCTTGTTAAAAACTTCTACTGTACCATTTGCATGGGGTGGTAAGGTGTGATTTTCTTACGATGTTTCTTGAATTATTTTGTCATAACTCTTATTGTACTATTAATAAAATGAATTCCCTCATCACTTAACAAAATTCTAGGACATCCAAATCCAGTCACCACGTTCTCAAAGAGAAATTGCGTTGTAGTTTCTATGCTGCAATCCTTTTTTGAGGTTGCTTCTTCTCACCTGGTAATTAAGTATTATTTCACTATGATGATGTATCTGGCTCATGATCTCCTTGTTGGTGGGTTAATGGGTCCAATGAAATCCACAACCCATTTATCAAACACTTGTAAAGTTACTTGGGGCATAAGTGGAATTTCATCCATTCTGGATGGTTTTCCCACCCTTTGAAAGACATCACAGGTCTGACAGTATTCCTTTGCATTCTTATGTACTGTAGGCCACCATAATACTACGTGAAACACCTTCTATGTTGTAGGCTTTCCTGCATAGTTCCCTCCAGCTATGCCTTCATGTGCTTCTGCTAACACAATGGAGCGTTCATGCTCCATAACACATATTCTCATAATTCCATATGCACCTAACTTGTACAAATGACTTGCAATTAGTTGATAGTCTGCAACGCACACTACCAACTATTTTTTCTATGTGAATGTAAATTCCTTGGGAGCCATTCCTATGCTCAAAAATCCAACAATGTCATCAAAATAATCATCAACAATATGAACAGAAAATAATTTAGCATTGAGAAAATTATCCTCCAAGTTCTTTGGCTCCTCTCCATTAGTAATTCTTTATAGATGATCTGGTCTTGCATTCAGTTTCCATGGTTTTACTATGATTTCAAAATCATATTCCTGAAACAATAACATCCATCTACATATCTTCCCCCCCAACATTGGCTTGTTAACTAGGTATTTTAAAACAGAATGATCTGTAAACATATTAAAATGTTGACCCAATAAATAATGTCTAAACTTCTGTAAGGCATATACCATAGCCAGACCTTCCCTTTCTGTAGTATTGTACTTCTGCTCAGACTCAAAAACAATTCTACTAGAAAAGGATATTGGGTGATCAATGTCTCCTTCACCTAGTTGTGCCAAAACCACTCCAAGTGCAATGGATGAAGCATCCAAATGCACATGAAATTCTTTTGTCAAATCTAGAAAGCTCAGAATTGGTGTTGTCACCATCTTCTCTTTCAGTATGTCCAAGCTATCTTAGCATTCATCATTCCAGTAAAACCTTGTGTCTTTCTTTAGTAACTTCTCCATGGGCACAGTAATCTTTGCATAACCCTTTATGAATTTCCTGTAGTACCCTGTGTGGCCCAATGTTTCTCTCAACTGGCGCACTGACTTTGGTGGTGGTAAATTGACAATAACAAAAATATTTGTAGGGTCTACTATCAAGCCTTGTTTGCATACAATGTGTCCCAATAGTATTCCAAACTGTGTATTGAATATACATTTCTTGATGTTCAAGAAAAAATGACATTCCCTACATCTTTCTAACATTAACCTTAGAATTTCTACATGGTCCTTCAATAAACTAAATATTGTCCAATCATCCAGATAAACTTCTAAAAATTTATGTATAAAATCCTTGAATGCAGCTACTACTACTATGGAAAATATTTTTGGTGCATTCTTTAAACCAAATGGCATTATTTTGTAGTGATATGACCCCCACTCTGTTGAAAATGTAGTTTTGTACCTGTCCTATGAAGAAATTCTAATATGATGGTAACT
This sequence comes from Picea sitchensis, assembly GCA_010110895.2. Classification (NCBI taxonomy): domain Eukaryota; kingdom Viridiplantae; phylum Streptophyta; class Pinopsida; order Pinales; family Pinaceae; genus Picea; species Picea sitchensis. The sequence goes on along the minus strand of SNQJ01S0180052.1, from coordinate 1,692 downwards.
TGAAAATCCATCTGTGAAGGAGTACACTTCATGTCCTCCCACATTCCCTAAAACCTCAAATGTAAATGGAGTATGAAAAGGATCATGCAGGCATGCATCATTTAATTTCCTCAAATCCACACATATCCTAATCCCTCCAGTCTTATTTTCCTGGACCATCATTGGACTAATCCATTTTGATTCTTCCACATACTCTATGATTCATGATTCTAGCATTCTGTCAATTTCTGCCTTCACCTTCTTCTTATAAATGGGGTTTAATCTGTGTGGTCTCTGTCTAACTGGTCTTGCATCTAGTTTGAGGGGTATCTTCATTTCTCCAAGTTCTCCTACTACCGCTTTCATCTCTGAAAATGTGGATGGGAATAAGTCACTATACTCGCACAGTAATTCAGTTATCTTTTCCATTGTCTCATTCTCCTAGTAATCTCCAATGTTGGCTATCTTGGGCTTCTCTTTAGTCCAAATATTGACCTTTTTAATATTCAAAGGTGCAATGAACTCTTTTGATTGTAACTAGAGTCATTACAACCCTCTTTATCCTTCCCCTTCTACTATATGTATGTCACGTGGGTTGTCTTCTACTTCTTCATCCTCTGTGACCTGATAATAGTAAACTAATTGTTCAAGTGTTTATTTTTTGTAATCTTTATCTAATATCCACTGTATCTACCCCATACTCTTCAAATATCTTCCCTTTGATCCTATGTAATGCTATATCCACCCATGGGTTCTCACTTTCAAATGAAAAGGTCCTACTAAAGTTTTTTTGTATTGCGCCCCAACTCATAGTTTCTCTGCACAATACCTACTCCTTGTACCAATTACTAGGTATCCCTTCTAATGTATGAATAAAGTAATGTGTCCATTCCCCTAATGGTACCAATATCCAATTAATGACAATCATTTATGTGATGTCGTGGGTTCCCTCTTCCATCATACTTTGGTAAGGGTCTATCCTGCTAACTTATACCAAATCTTATGCACATCAGTCTCTTACACTGATACTAGTCATGAATTACCTCCTTATGTGCACCCCACCATCGTGCAGGTGTGTACATCAATGTGATATCCAACACTATTAATATCTGACTGTCCAAAACCTATGATTCAAACATTGTCAAGAATTTTTATAAATTCTCCTCTTCAGTAAATGTGGGAAATTGTCTTACTTATGTCCCAATCCATCTTAATGAACGTGTAACTCTAGCTCACCTCCTATTAGAGACTTCATGCAATATTTGTTGCCAGTTTTCTACTCCAATATCTGAATCTGACATGTCATAATTGATACTCCTCCAACTGATTACTCCATATCCAGTTTGATTCACATAGTCTTCTTCTCGTGCAATAGTCCTATATAGATGGTTCACATCATATTCTAGAACACTGTCAGGCACAAGTTCTACATATCTTTCACAATCTGAGGGATCTAAAGGTGATACTACCCTAAAGTTCCCAGCTTTGAATATCATCTTTCTAGTCTTTAAATTAATTATGGACTAATTATAAAAGGCCCAATCTATTCCCAGTAGTGCTGGAAATTCTATAGACTCATCCACCATATCCATTACTTAAAAGTTTGTTTTGGTGCGCACACCATCTAGATCCAATGTTGTATTCTTCAATCTACCTATGGGAATCACTCTCTGCTGGTTTTCTAGCTTCAATTGGATTTTGGAATACCCTGGT
>SNQJ01S0180051.1:8443-19451 GCA_010110895.2 Picea sitchensis | reverse complement strand
TAGAGGTAAGATTATGTTGATTTGTTTTAATTGTGATGGTATTGGTGATTTTGATAATAAATGTTCCCATAAGAAAAAGAGGATAAATGAAGAAGATGACTCTAAGAGTAAACAAATATACAAAGGCAAAAGAACCAAAAAGATTTTTTTCAAGAAAATCCTTTGCACCAAAGAAGACAGTTCCTCATCGAACGAAGATGAAGTCAGCGATAGTAATAAAGAAAGGGTCTTATTAATGGAAGTAGAATATTCTGATGAAGAAGGCTCCGAAGAAGAATATGAAGAGGAAGAAGTTGACTACAAAGAAGAATTCTTGAGTGCCATAGAAGTTATTAAAAGGGAAAATAAGAAAAACAAGTCACTTAAGGAAGAACTAAGAGGAAAAGAAGGAGTTTAGAATTACAACTCTAAAGAACTAGAACAAATGATCACTAAATTAAAAATCCAAGTAGAGGAAGACAAGATAATTGAATAAGCACTCAGAGAACAGTTAGAATAAAGAGACAGGATCATTGAAAATTTGGAAGCAGAGATTGTCAAATTAAGAAAAGACCTTCAAAAGAAAAACATGCAAAACAACTCTAAAGTATTGGACGAGATTATTAGTATTCAATGGCTGCATCATGACAATTTCGGACTAGGATAAAACCAGACAGAAAAGGGATCAAGCTCCAAAACAACAGATCAAGAAACAAAACCAAGAAGCTACGCAGAGATAGTTAGAGGATATCATGAGAAGAAACTAGACAAGAAGTTTCATAGGGAAGATCACAGAGATACTCCACCCCCAAGAATATTTAGATTTCAAAATCAGTAGTGGTCAAAAATAAGAAGGCCTCAAGAAGAAGAAGAGTTTATAAGAGTAACTCATTTTAGAAGATATACACCTCCTATGTATCAAAATATCTTCCTTGGATTATGCTATTCATGTAACAATTTTTGACATAAGGCTGTAAATTGTAGAGAAAATGACAGAACACAAACAACCATGAAAGTTATGCACGAGATGGTTATTCAAGAAGGCCTAGTGAAATACAGATCAGAAGCTACAATAGGTTTGAATCCTTGAGTACGGAAACAGAATGCTACAAGTGCAACAACTTTAGACACAAGGCCAAAGATTGTAGAATGAAAGTTCCTCTAAGTGAATCACAACATAACAAAAACAATTATAGACATGAACCCCAAAGAATATGGATAAGGAAGCAGAATCAGTACAACAATGAAGAATGCACACTCACTCTACTATCCCAACACAAGAAACGTGGTTGGTATGTTGACAATGGTTGTTCAAAGCACATGATAGGTGATAAGGGTAGGTTTCTAACCTTGAGGAAGGAAAGAGATGGGTCCATCTCTTTTGGAAATGACGACTCAACCATAATCATTGGAAGAGGCACAATCAGGATTGGAAATAAGGATACCAAGGTAGAAAATGTTCTACCAGTGGAAGATATAGACACAATAACCGTGGTGTAAATCAAATGTGTGACCAAGGTCACAGACTTATGTTTGATTCATAGAAATACGAGATAAGAAAAGATTAGGAGTCAAGTAAGTATGATAGTTTATTTGATACTCAAAGCAACATATATTTAGCCCAATTGAAAAGGAAAAGTGTTGTTTAGGAAAAGAAGATGAAGTGTGTCTATGACATAGAGGAATGGGTCATGTTGGTATTGAGATTAATCCTAAGGCTCAAAGGTAATTTCAGGGGCATCCCATGAGAATGTTCCTTGAGAATGTTTTAAAATAGTTTTTTTTCTACCTTTAGTTCTATAATAAAAGATCCTTAAATAAAATTAATAACAATAGCTGGAATCTGGGAAATTCTGTTTCACTATCTGATTCTTAATTGTAATATCAAAAGGTGTGGGGGAAAATTACAAAAATGTTAAACAAAACAAGACATGGTGAAGAGTCTCACCTTGTTAGAAAATAGATGATGCCCTTGAACAAGAGAAATACTCAAAATCTGATAATTCCACACGGCTTGCGGGGCTTGTTTTACTCATTAAATCTGGAGGAAAAATTACATAGCAATTCTTGATATAATATAGTTATAATAGTAGTTATGTCTAAATTCCAATCAAACATTATCAAGGGATAGGAAATGTTGAGATAGCAAATCTGAGAAAAGAAGAAAATAACTCAAACTAAACAAAATTTGGAATCTTTGTTTGCACTTGTCCTCCAAAAAGGAGAATTTCTCTCTTCATCAAGCAAAGAAAAACCACAGAATGAATTGTGGATCTAACTATACCATGTCACAACTCAAAGGATTCAGACTTCTTGTCAAATATGGCATATATTTGAATAATGATACAACAACATCCTGCTTTGTCCAATGAAGCTTTATTTGGCATTTTCTTTGCTCTCTTTACCTCTTTGGAAAAGCAGATTTCTTTAGGAGAAAGGTGTCAGGATGGAATGTCACTAAGCAATGCTGATAAATAGGATGTGAGGCTGGAAAAGGGACTCATGCAGTGAAATGATATTAAAGCCAAGGAGTGGCGAGAATTTAGGATGAAATTAGAATGAGACAAATGATTGTTTTAAAATGGAAGATAAGGAGGGTGAAAAGGAGGAGGAAATAAATGTGTATATTTTCTGACTCTAGCTTCTATTTGTTTTTCTATGAACAAATAAATTCTGATGGCAGATTAGGAAAAATTCTTTCTAGCCAGAGATTCAATTCTGAACTTTAAATTTCCACCTCAGTGATTGACTTCTTTTCTACATGAAGTAAACACTGTGATTATTTCACTTCTCAGCTGGCGTATGTTATGGCTTGAGTTCACTTCAACACTTAATGGTTTAAGAGATCAATCCCAGCTTATTTTCTGAATATGTTTCCCCAGGTTTCCTCCTTTTCTCTTTGGAGTCTGTTAGTTCATTTCTATCAATTTTCTAAGATTGCAGATATCTTCCCTTGGATGGAATTAGTCCTTTCTCACAATGGCGGCAACACTTCCTAGAAGCCTCCTTTTACTTCTCTGGGAAAATATTTTCTTTCTTTCAGTTGTCTCTGGAACCTTTTAGGAGACTATATCACCTCTTAATTATTAGAGGATAGGGAGATCAAGGAGGAGAGAATCAGTGCATTTATCCTTTTAATACTAATAAATTAAGCTTCTTGAAACTTAACTCATTCATGCCCTCTTTATTTAATATAGTTCCTTCAAATATACAAATGTATACTACACAGTAGCACTTGCAGTCAACATCATCTTAGGAAAAGAGGTCTTGACATATTAATTTCTCCATTTCTTTCCAATGCTTGAATTTGGAAGGTAGGAATTTCTATCGAAGCACCTTTGGTGCATACTTCAATCAGTTGTATTTGTCTTATATATTAATCAGCTAAGTGAGTTAGATACAGTTGATTTGTGAACTCGTGGAGCTCATCAAGGATTAGCAGGAGCTTTTGAATTTGTTTACTTGATCATTAGCAACTCTGATCACATGCTCAAATTTTCTCATTCCTCTGGGAAAATTATATTCAGTGATGTATGTCTTTTATAGAATTCTACAACATACACTTTTTGTGATTGTTAGGCTAAATTGTCTGAGACCATTGATTGGATATGGAAAAAAGAACCTATAGGCTTTCATCTTCTTTTGTGAATTTTTTGCATTGTCTCTATCATTTATCTTACACCATTCTCTGCCCTTTTGGGTATCCTCCATCTTCAGTGTGATTCTTTTCTAATGGCCCTTCCTTTTTCTACTAAAGAATAAATCCAAAGGAGGAATCTCTTGAGATGAGAGATGGGATAAGATCACTACTAAAAATCATTTTGGAACTGGATTTTGACAGAGAATTTGGGATTCTTGAGCGTCAATGATGTAATAGAGTGCCAATCCACTAGTATTGTTCTCCATTATTTTGAGGTGCTGTGAGGAGTGGTGCAGTGGCAGGGAGATGCAATTTTTCCTTACTTTGAGTTGAAATAGTGCTTGGGGGATTAGCTGTCCTGATAATGAGGATTCTAATTCTTGGCATTAAAACATGGAGATCTTTAGGTTTCTTCAACCTTGTGAACTGAGAATTATGCAGTTGAATGCAATAAGGAAAAGATTCTGTCTTGAGGAGGAGAGGCTATAAGATCTCCTTGTAGTACCTTTGGTGAATTGTTTTGCCTGTGCACCTTTGGAAGCTGAGGAAACTAACCTTGACCCGATCTGGGGAGCACGGTTTTGGAGTCACATCCTTACCTCTTCATAAGACCTAACTCCCTTGAATATTTCATCATACAGGGAATTTTCGTGTACACATATTTTCATGTTGAATTGGACCCGGTGATTTTTCCCTGATACTACATTGAGTTGTGACTTTTTAAATTAGTGTCAACCAATTTGACATCCTCTAAATCCATAACCTCCCATGAGTGGCCGAAATCTAGTAATGAAAACATACAAACCTGAAGAGGGAAGGTTGGCAATACATACCTTTTTTTGAGCTACCTTCAACACTTTGTTGATGCCTCTTGTAACTATCTGGTAGGCCACTTCTCTACAAACCAGTCGTTCTGGTAAGAATCATGGGAGATCATGGGGAGAAATTGGGCATCCAAAAACCATGATATAGGAGGTATCCTCAATAGACCAATCACAGCTTCAAGCTTACCCATGGCTTCCCATAATCTTATCAATCAGAGACATGGAGACCTCACAGTCTATATGACGAGAATCACTACATAGTGATATATTTCATAAAATAAATATTTGGCATTCACTCCACTGGTTTGGGCGATAAAAGTGAATGGGCTTGGCATTATTCAAGGTCTAGCTCCATTCATTAGAGGTAAGGTTTCATGAAATAGATGGCGTCCATGATATATGTCAACATGTAGAAGGGGTAGGGTTGTCCTTTGACTTTGCTTTTTTATATTTTGCAATCTCTTTGTCCAGGTTATCGGACAAAATTTTGTCCCAATTGAAGGTAAAACCCTCTGCTACCTCGTGCATGATGGATACACATTCCACCGAAAAATGTGTGGGACTCTTCTTTCCAAACAATATGTGACATGCCTCAGACCCACATACACCATGGGAACGCCCAAAGATGTGGTGGCATATGTACCATGAGTGTCGGTTTTGAACTTGGCGGGATTTCCCCACCAAGACTTGATTATATAGGGACAGTTTGTGGTGTACTGGATGCACTCCTTTTGCTCAAACTCCATAATGAATGCAACATTGAATTTATATTTAGGATTAGGGGATAATTTGTCTATTACTTGCATATGTTCTAGTCGGAAAGATCCAACAACAAGAAATTAGAATTGGGTTGACAATGCTCTTGGTCTAGATGTTGACGTGCTCTAAGGCCCAACTTATCATATCATTATAAGGCATGAGCCTCGTCCATGTTGCTATTTTGTGTAGTTCTGAATGTGCTATATGTCTCAGCTTGGTCATATAAGTATTTTCTTCTTCATCACCAAAATCTCGTGGAAAGTTTATGATTTCTTGTTCTAGAACCTCGAACACCTGCATCCAAGATTTAATAGTGTCCATGGCTCGCAACGTGGTGTCTGACAAAAAGTCTTCATTTGGATTTGAATCCTCGCCATCCGAATCAAGAGTTTTCATCATTTTTCATGGTGCCATAATTTATAAAATAATTGAGTGAGGTTACCTTTTGCAAAGGAAATCTGTGATCTTTTTCAAACTAATGAAAGCTTGATAATTGCGGAAGGTGAAAATGAATTTGAAATCCAAGTCCTTTTATTCAAATTAGATACATTAATTTTCGTATAGCTTCACTGAAGAAAAAATTATTAACTTTAATGCAGAATGTCTACGGAGATCCATGATCCATTTTGAATCATTACCCCAAATTAGTCATAAATGCCATCAATATTCGATGGTTTGTGTTCTGGAGTTTTAGATGAGACAGAGTAAGAATTTCACAGATCTTGACTCTACGAAGATTAATCCCTGAATAATTGTTTTTGAACTATTAATTAATCATGTTTAAAGTTGTGTCAATTTTGAGTGTTTAGGAGTTGGACTTCCAGAACTTTCTGCATCTCGAGAGGAAATTCTCGAAACACGAAAGTGCGAGGTGATTAATTATTAGTAAAAGTGTTAATTAATCATATTTAACCTAAGCATTCGAGAAATTTGGACTTCGTAGATTTTAGAATACGATACAGGGTAAACGTCCAGACTCGGAAGTATGAATTCATTTATTATCTCTTGATCATTATTAACTTGATTAATTTACATTTAATACTTCGGCATTTTGATATTTAGGTGATTCATGAATTCATTCTTCATTAAAATCCCGAAGGATCATCTCCCACAGTGAAATTAGTATAGATGACGTCACTCTGGATGATGTGTTGCAAGAAGAGAGGTGTTGCATGTTACTTGGAAATGTGTGAATCCTCCAATAAAAATTTCAAAAAATGGCCCCACATGTCAATTTTAGGAGAAAGACTTCAAGGGGTTGACGGTTTGGGGGTTGGTAGGTTTTTTGGGATCTTTAGAGATTTTATTGTTTAGACTTGTTCAAATACAGGCGTAGAAGCAAAGTAGCGATTATAGATTTACCTCTTCAAGAGTTTAAGCGACTCCAGGACTCAGAAGTATTAGGATGTTGAACAAGCGGGGAAAACTCATCAACATGAGACATGTCGTGATTTATTAATGCTAATCAGCTTAGTAATTTCATTTAAATTAAAAAATTACCAAAGCTTATACTTTCTTCGGCTAAAATTATATTTTCATTTGGTGAAAAGTAAAAGTTCAAAAGTTCAAATTATGTGTTCCCAATAGGTCACATAAATTTTGTAATCAAATTAAAAGGGAAATGATCATATAAATGCCTCAAATCATTAACAACATTTTATGCAAAACATTGTCCAATATAGGAAAGCAAACCAATACCATCTTCAAGTCAAAGGAATACTCCACAGCAAAACCACTAGAGAAATTGTGCATATTGATCTAGTTGGACCAGCTAGAACAAAGGGGTTGAAAGGTGAGCAATATTTATGCTTTATTGGTTTGAAGTGATTCTCAAAAAGAATGGTGGTTTTTTTTCTCAGGAAGAAGTTTGAGGCATTCAATAACTTCAAGATGTACAAGGAGATGGTTGAAAATGGAAATGATTAGAAAATAAAATGCTTGAGATTGGACAATGGAGGAGAAGTTTACTTCAAAGGAAATTATGGACTTATGTAGTAAGCATGGGATAAAAAGAAATTCTTTCTTGCTAGGACACCACACAAAAAATGAAGTTGTTAAAAGGAAGAACAAAGAGATGAGAAAATGGCACAAACTATGTTAATGGATTCCCAGTTGGCCGAGTCTTTTTGGTACATGGTACCTGGCAGTTCACATTAAAAATGGAGTAATGCTCGAAAACAACATTGATAAAACTCCTATGATCTATGGAAAGGAAGGCCAACAAATGAATCATTTTGAATTTTTGGAAACAAATGCTACATCAAAGAGAAGATGGCATACTTTTTGGGTACTCTAGCACAAGGAAAGAATACAAATGCTTCAATATAACGCTCAACAAAATTGTGGGAAACATCAATGTGACATTTGATGAGACATGGATGAAAGATAAAGAAAAAGAAAAGGATTCAATGGAATAGGTTCATGAAGAAAGAAGCAAAGGAAGAATAAGTAGCAAAAGTGGAAGATGAAGAAGAAGGAAGTTATAAGAAGAAGAGAATAACAAAGATCTTCAAGTATCTAAAGACACCTAGCGGACAAATCTGGAGAATATCCATTGAATCATATCATAGAGAATAAATAATACCATGGGTGACTAGAATAGGAATTCATTCACCCGGAATAGCTACACCTAACTACTATCTACTATCTAGAATTGAGCCAAGTAGCTTTGAAGAATCCAACAATGATGAATTATGCAATCAGAAGCAAACTGGATGAATGTTTATATCGAGATGAGAAAAATGACACTTGAGGCCGGTTCCAAGCCCAAAGGAGCGAGATGTGATTGGTACAAAAGTGGATCTTTGAAAAGCAAATTGAGCAGAAGATGGATAGAACACCAAAACAAAACAAGATTAGTATGTAAAGGAATGCTCAGGTTGAAGGCCATAGACTTTGGAAAGATTTTCTCTGGTTTCCAAAATGAAAGCAATCATATTGATCATAAACCCCTTCTGCATGATCCAAGACTATTAAAGTGTATCATATGGATTTGAAATCAACCTTCCTAAATGGATATCTAGAAGAAGTCTATATTGAGCAACCAAAAAGATTTTTGTTGTCAGAGAATGAAATTTATTTTTAGGTTAAAAGAAGGCCTTATATGGTCTCAAAAAATCACTGAGAGCATGGTATTCAGACTAGAGAAATATTTACAGTAGCAAGGTTTCAGGAAAAGGAATGTAGACAACAACCTCTACATCAAGGTAAATCAAGATAACATTATGTTAATTGGACATGTGGATGATATTATCTTTGAAAGTGATGATGATAGGATGAGCAAAAAAAGTTTGCAAAAGGATATTATGCAGCATGAGTTAGAAATGTTATTGCTTGGAGAATTATCTTTCTTTTGGGTCTTGGATATGTCAAAGCAACTAAAGGAATTTTTTTATCTCTCAAACCAAGTATATGAATGCTAAGAAATGTTGAGAATGGAATATTGTAAACCATCCAATACTCTTATGCAACATGAGTTCGAAATGTCATTACTTGGAGAATTATCTTTCTTTTTGGGTCTTCAGATATGTCAAAGCAACTAAGGAATTTTTATCTCTCAAACCAAGTATATCAGAGAAATGCTAAAGATATTCAGAATGGAATATTGTAAACCATCCAATACTCTTATGCAAACCAATTGTAAGTTAAGTAAAGATGATGATTCAAAGGATACAGATCAGAGGAAATACATTTCATTGGTTGGCAACTTACTTTATGTGACATAATCTAGACCAAATGTAATACAGGAAGTTGGACAGGTGGCACAGTTTCAAGCAACACCAAAGGAATCACATGTTTTAGCAGTAAATAGGATATTCATATATCTCAAGGGTACAGAAGAATTTGGATTATGGTATCCAAAAAGAAAAGATCTATCACTTTATTCCTACACAGATGCAGATTGGGCAGGTTTCATTGATGATTGAAAAATTACAAGTGGAACAACTTTCTACTTGGGTGAGTGTTTTGTATCTTGGCTAAGAAAGAAAAAATATTCAATATCATTGTCTACAGCCGAAGCAGAGTATATAGTAGCGACAACATGTTGTACACAAGTTCTATGGATGAAACAAACATTGAAAGATATACAATTTGAGTATGATGATCCCATTCCTATATTTTTTGATAACATGAGTGCCATCATTATCTCAAATAATCCAGTGATGCACTCCAAGACAAATCACATTCCAATCAAGTTTCATTTTATATGGGAACATGTTGCAGAGAAGAATATTTGAGTTGAGTATGTTGGGACCAAAGAACAAATTGTAGAAATATTTACAAAATCACTTCCAAGGGAATATTTTGAGTATCTTCGCTAGAAAATTTGCATATTTTCTGCCCCGGGATGACTTTTGAATGTTATTATTATATGTCACATATTTACACGAAGAAGCACCATGAAAAGGATAGAGGACAGTTCAGTTTGGGGGAGAATCCCTAGGGAGAGTTTGGTCAGAGGGAGAAACCCCGACGGGAAGTTACCTTTTCCATTGATGTCAAAGGGGGAGAGATTCACTAGATGCATGGAGAGAAAGAAGAGAGGCATGATTCCAGGGACAACATGAGCGACATGACTTCAGTGTTGAATCATGGTGTTGTCATCAATGCTAAAGGGGGATATTTTGATTAATTAGGTTGGTTGTCATTTATGTCAACCCTTGAATCAAGTCCGGTAAAAAACTTCGGTATCCCTAGAAGTGTGGTTAAGGACCCAAAGTTTGTTTGACGAATAATGTAATGAATATAAGTAAATTTTCAAGTCAGACTATTCTAGATGGATAGTACATGTCATGCCATTTCCAGTGATATGTGGTACATCACGTAGTTCCTCACAGTTGAGGAGATATAGCTTGGTGAAGTTGGAGAAACCTCATGAGTTATCTAGAAGCCCCTAGAAGGTCAAAGAATTTAAATTATTATAGAATCTCCCATAAGAAGTTTACTAGTCAAAGTGGTTGTAACTAGGATTTAATCATGATTTAAGTTGTTTCAATAAGAAAATAATTAAAAATAAATTAGTTGTAACAAGAAGTGGTGAGTTTACTATTTATGGTAAAGTGGTTGCAAGTGGGTAAAGTAGTTGAAAGTGGGTTATCCATAAAATAAGGAAGTTGGGTAAAACAATTAGAAGATAACCCCTAAAGGAAGCTACTTGAAGAGTATAAATAAGAGATAAAGGGTCTCTTATTAGCACCTATTGAACACATTGAATATATATTGGTGTGAAAATTTTATTGTAGGTACTCATTGACACATCTAAATTTGCGCAAGTCGGAGGAAGAAAAGGTAGACTGACGACAAAGTTTCATGGCCACAGTGGAGAGAAAAAATATCACAAAAAAAACTAGTTAGGGTCATCCTGATGGGTCACCCAATAGACGTCCTGCGAGACACCCCCATAGGTTGAGTAGATCCTATCACGTGAGGTCCTACTTGAAATATAACCTACAGCATGCGAGACACTACCAGAACTGAGGGTTGAGGCATGGTTTAGGTTGCATAGATTACAGGGAGTGTGACAGTGTTCAGCTACAACATATCAAGCTACATAATCAAAAAGGTATGTTATATTCTTATGTGTAGTTGAATGTTGTTGTTTACATGAGATATGGTTATGGGAGATTGATGATTTTCCCTAGAGAGGTTATTGGTTGTATGGAACATACTGTATGAGACATATCTATAGAAATACAGTGATGGTATGTCTAGTATTTATCATTGGTACATCTTGTTGGGTTGATTGTTGAGGCATATCTTGTATTTCTTGGTACATGGTTGAGGGATTTGGTTGAGGTGTGTTGTT
>SNQJ01S0180050.1:5188-19452 GCA_010110895.2 Picea sitchensis | reverse complement strand
TCAACCCCGAAGTAATTCTTTGTGGAGTTTTATTCATAAAAAATGTTCTTCAATACAAAATCTATGACAGTCATGTATATGACTGTAAACACTCCATGATCATATAAGAAAAATCCTTTGAAGAATACAAGAAGAACACTCAAGAACTCAGCCATGTGTCCAATTCAAAGATTTAAACATAAAGCTATGAGAAATGGTGTAGAAGAAGAGAAAGAGTGGTGTAGAAGAAGAGAAAGAGTGGAGAAGATGGAGATCCCTCTTTTTTTATAAGAAGCTTGGTTGTATATTCATGGTTGTATCTTCTTCTTCTTCTGATATTTTTCCCATGCCCCTCTGATAATTTTGATTCTTGAACCCTTGATGAAGCCCTTCTTCTCTTTTTAAAATTAGATCTTCTAACTACTTGAGTAGTTATGGTTTTTCCTTTCTTCAATTTCTCATACACTTTTTTTTTGAAGAATTCTCTTTAATTAATGCCTCATTAAGTTCTCAATATTGAACTTATATCATTAACATCCACACGTTTCAAATGGGTCCCTTTTTGTTTTTAATAAAAGTTTTTAATTAAACTTGTATTTGTAAAATTTAATTAATTGCCCTTTAAAAGAGGAGGATTGTGTTTTAATTTTATAGAAGTGATAATTACCATTTTATCCATGTAAATCACTTCATATGTGATATTCATTGTCCTATCTTTCCAACTGTATAAATTTTTTCCAAATCCGACTTCAAGATATGAGTTCGTGAAGTTGAATTGTCACAGAGACCCATTAAAAATGAAGTTGAATGATATTTCATTTTCTGTGAAAATGGTGGTCATTTTTATCCCTTCTAACCTATACCATAATCTTCTTTGTCGAAATACCTTTCCAACGGTATAAATTTCACACAATTCTGTTGCCCGGATCTCAAGTTATGGTCTTCAGAAGTTTGTGACTCAGGGACCATCGATCAGATGTCTTGGGGAAATCTCAGCCCTTGATTTGTGTTTCATGCTCCCTTTTGGAATTTCGACTTGTCTTCATGAAAATTGTCCCACATGCATGGGATTTTACAGTATATATGAAATAATATTATACACACTTAGCAAGGATTAAAAGGAGACTATGGAAATTAATGGGTTGACCTCCCTTGGAAAATTAATTAATAGAATAAAATTTTATGTGCCAAGTCAAACTCCACTATGTCCAATCAACATATAATCAGCCTACCAAATATTTCCATGTGTCATATTTTATAAGTCTACATTAAATTTCATGTGTCACATTCCCATAGGTTGCCACATGTCATCTTCCATGAGCTGCCATATGGCAACTGTTGGAGCCGCCTTTTATCAGTCACTTGATATTTTATTTTTTATTTTTTCTTTGAAATTGAAACCTGGTTTTTACTTTTCCTTTTATTTTGAGCGGGAGTATCAAAATTCCTATCATGCGAAACAACGATGGTCGTTATATTCTCAAACCATCTTTGAATTAACTAAACGAGCTTTGCGCTTTTGATACCTCGGGATATCGCGCTTCAGGAGTTATAGGTTACATATTTTTCAAGCCCCGAGGTACGAGGTTGTGAAACCTATCAAAAGTTACCCGAGTCAAAGTCAAAGTTAAGTTACCTTCAAACCCTAGTTGTGGCTTATCGGAATTTTGCGACTTCGACGCTCGCGTCTCCTAAAAACCTTACCTCTATATCCCCGAGGTGAGAAGTTGTGAAACCCTTCAAAAGTTACCCAGTTCAAAAGTCAGAGTTGAGTTACTTTAAACCTTAGTTAAGACTTGTCGGGGTTTCGTGACTTCGGCGCTCGCATCCCCTAAAAACCTTACCTCTGTACCCTCGATTTGCGAAGTTGCGAAATTATTTAAGAACTGATTAATTAAACTCTTAATCCAGTTTATACCTTCACTTAATCAGATCGCGTCATAGTGATCTCTGGTTTTAGGGGGTCAAAGGATAGAAATAATTTCCCCGATGTGGCGAACGCCGAAAAAGGTTAATTAAAGGCTAAATAAGGTTTAATTAAAAGAGTTAAGTAATCAACGCATTAATACAAGTTTTAAACACGCACAGTATAAGGATAATTTCAAATATTTGCGTCGTTTGTGTCCCGAGTTGTCAAAAATTTATGGCATTTATTTTGAAATAAGGTGAAATGACAGATGAAGATTGTGCTTTTACTACTAAAATCTTTCCCGGAAAATGATTTGACCATTCTGTCCGTAAGGACACTGGGGTTTTTAAATACTCGAAGTATAGAGTTCTGCCTCTCACTGTTTTCCAATTTCATTTCTATTTTGCGCAAAAGAGGTTTTTCGTCAGGCTAATTTCTGTATGTATACGTGTTTTTACTGCAGAAGAGCTAAGTTAGAATCCTCTGCCATGGCTCCATGGAAAGCATCCAAGGCAATTGTCGAGAGTTCTGGGCAAGGCTCGAATAATGTTTCTGATACTTCACCCAGAAGCATTGATTCTGTTAAGATCTGGTCATACGTCTCAGAGGTTGTGCAGTCCGAACTGGTGAACTATTCAGACGATTCTAATGACGATGAAAAAGATGACATAGTCACCAAATATAAGATTGTAGTCCAGGCCTAAATGCATAAACTAGCAGCCAGGCCACGTCTTCTTCCTTACTATGATATGATTTGATGGGTGTTGGATCATGTAGATATTCCGACCAAAACCATCATCAACGAGCAAAAGGTCACTATAGGGACCTTTAGACTAGAACATTTGCAGGTGATGTACAAATTGTCGTCTGCACTGAACTTCACATACAATGCAGAATTTCTGGAGGGTTTTAAACAAAAAGAATGTGAGAAATACGGCAAGAGCCTATATGATTTAATCAAAGATTGGGTCTTCCACCCTATGAAGTTCAGGGAAGATAGTAACAGAATCTATTCCATTTCCTCCTTGGAACCGCAGTTAAAATACATAGTGATGATGACCTACAGATTGTACGGGAGAGAAGACACCACGCATTTCTTCCTCCCGTGGGTACCCCTGATTCACACATTCTTCGAAGGTTGTTCTTTCGATTGGGCCAGGTTGTTGTCAGACAGTCTATCCAATCGGATCATAGAATATCGGACACAGAAGGCAAACGGGAAGGCGACCCCATTCTTCATGTCTGCATACCTCATGGATGCCATTTATTTCATGACACCTTTTCCCTTGATGAGCTGGAGCTGGACTCCATCCGAAGCTGACCCCATCCATGTTTACCATTCAAAGATTTGGGAGAATAAGGTGGAAGACTTTGTGTACGAAATCTTCAATTGGGTAATAGTACCAATGCATGTCGTCATTTTCGGTAATCCACCACCTAAAATTTCAGACAGCATCGTGCAAAATTTAAACAATGTGGCCAACTGGTATGTAGAAGCAGAGTTTTCATATATCAGGGTTTTCGGCGCTTCTGTCCCTCCATATGCTCTACCATTGTTTATACCTGATAGGTTGGCTTGCCGTGAAATCGTCAGGCAAACCGTGATTGGTGGCATTAGCAAGGAACTTAAAGGATTTTCAAAGAAGGTATGGCCACCTTTCCCTATTCATTTAAACACCTATTCTTTATTATATTTCAGGCATGCAAAGGCCGAGGAAGAAGCCTTAGAAGATATTAAATTGGTCCATATTGAATTTAAGAAACACGACCCACACCGGGTCGTGAGTAATCACCTGGCCAGCAGTGGCCTTAAAATATTTGAACATGAGAATTCACCCCATGATGATATTTTCTGAGGCGCAAGGTCTTATGCCGAAGTTTTGAGTTGGGTAAAATCCCTGTCGCCCGAAGAGAGCGCATATTTTTTTAGGTTCCAAGAACATAGGAGAAGTTGCCTTCCACCAGTATTACAGGGTAAGAACCCGATGACCCCAGAGGTGCAACAAACGAAAGTTGGAAGCTCCAACGACTGAGCACCCGATCGAAAAGGACATCAAGAAAATAAAGAACAAACCGGGGGCCCGAAACAAGAAGTAGAGACTCCCAATCCGCCAAAAAATCTGACCCTGGTTGTCACTCCGGGAAAATCATCTAAGCAGATCGAAAACCCCATCGCCTCTATTACCCCCCTACAGTCCAGAAAAGGGACCCCAGATGTAGGGTGGATCTTCGACGAGGAATTAAGACCCATAACTATGGAAGAGCTTCCTCCAAATGAGTTCTTCTTCGATAAAAAGAGAAAGGTTGTTGTGAAAAGAGAACTCTATCAAGAAGCAGGTGCAGCGGCCAAGAAATTTAAAGTATTAGCCGACAGGAAGGCTATGAATAAAGAAGAGTTTGTGACAGAAATAGCAGGAACGTTGGGATCTTTTGCTACAACAAACCAATATTCAGTCGGGGATTTAAAGGATCAGTTGAAGAGGAAAAAATGCCTGATAAAAACATTAGAAGCTAAACTATCCATAGTAGAGGCAACCGCCAAAGACCAGGCGAATACAGAAATGGAGCAAGCAAGAATAGCTGATAAAAAGGAAATCGAGCAGCTCAAAGCTGATCTCGAACAAACAGACTTGGTGGCTCAGACCAGCCAAATACAGGTAGGCCAGCAAAGAGACTTGATAGGGCAGCTACAGGCTAGATTAGAATTCGTCGAAAGCCAAGCTATCAATATCGGGATATTTCAATCCCAAGCTATAGAAATTCAGAGCAGAATTTTTGCAGCCCAACGAAGTTTGCTTGCAAAGGTAGAGACTATTCGGAACAACTACCTACTTATTGATCAAGTATTGGAAAACCTATCTCTCAGAGAAAAATAAGTTGGGGCGGCTCGGGTTTCATTCCAAGAGACTGTAATAGCCACAACAAAAAGGGAAATGGGAAATAGTTCTAGGTTTTCCATTTCGGAACAGACCCGAGTTAACGTTTTGCTGAAAGAATGGGAGCGCAACATATTAGAATTCAAACAACAAGCTAAGAAGGTAAGGAAATCCTGTGAAGAGACTTTCGGTTCTATAGATGGAGGTCTGTTAGGTCTCGATAGCGAAAGCAGTGCTGAGACATTGGGCCAAATGAATATAGTGAAGCTCTTGCTCGATATAAATGAGAATGAAGAAAGAGATTCGGCCGAAGTCTCACAAATAACCCAGACAGACATAGTTCAAATAGATAAATGGCTAATTAAACCAAGTGTACGATTATGTACTATCGGTGCCCAAGACTGACAGGTGGAAGAAAGGTGGCCACAGTTGGTGAGATATTTTTATACTTTTGAGGCTAATTGCCAAGAAGAACCTTCCAGGTTAATATCTCAACTGGTGGAAAAATGCGTCACCTGTACCAAGCATGCGAGGGGGCAGGTTTTCGGTACCAAATAAAGATAGAGATAAAGAAATGAAACGATTAATCTCCTTCTTGTTGTAACCGAAGATCCTGGAACGATTGATATTCCATCATATGTAAATTTGTATAATATACAATTTGAAGAAAGCACCAAGGCTGGAATTGTTTGGTCGATTGTAATAGAGGCTTTCTCCTATTGAAAATTAATACGAAGCAAATCCAAAGATTCCCAATTCAATCAAGATTGTGTTATGGTTTTTATTTTCTTTGTCACTTTGTTTTCAATTCCATCTCATATATATAAATTATGATGAATGTTTAACCACAATTTAGTGCAACTACTACTGCGGTGATAAATGATTTTGGTCTTCTAGTTATTTACAGTTTTTCCTCTGTACTGGTTATCAACATGTACAAGACCTGTAATTTGTTTAGATTGCTATATACAATTTTGTACTTCATCAACTTTTTTCTTTCTATTTTCTTCTTCTATTTACAGAGTGATATTCTCCCTTGATAGGAGCCTCACATTATAGATAGCTTAATGTTTTTCTTACATTTACATACACATTTAATTTGAAATAGCTCAGTTACGGAAAAGGGCCTTGGGTTTGCATTTCTATTTTTGATATCGGTATAAATTTCTCTTTCATACGATCATAATCGAGACAATATTAAAACTTTAAATATTTACATTATTTTTCACTGTTCCTCTATGACTGTCCCCGTTGTAAGACAACCTAACATTGAACCCGGTTTGTCAGATAGCAACAACCTGGAAATCAGCCCTAGTTTCCTTTCCCGAAGGTTGATGCTTTCCTTTCCCCTATCCCCTACTCACTTTCAGATGCCTAGACACTCTACTTTTTAAAACCTTAAGTACAGACTCTGGAACAACATCTTTTTGTCGCTGTTGCCGGGGACTGAAGTTATGAAACCTTTTTCCCTGGGAAAACGACAGTTTTCGTTGAAATTTTTACCCTTTGATAGTGAACAAAGAGTGAGCACCTTTTAAAGGATTTCTAATCTTTCACTTGGAGACTCCACGAATAATAAACTGGCATCTGGTCGAAGGAATACCAGGAAAAACCCGAATGGTAAACAAACCATACCCGTTACTGATCCCAAGAAAATTTTGAAAACAAGAGGTTCTCTTAAGCCAACTGTTGTTGTCTATCAACTTAAGTACCCACAACTCAAGACCAAGAGTTCTTCTGAACCTTCAACTTCACGCAGTCCCCCTTTCGAAACCAAGAACCAAACCTCAACCTTCTCCGAAGTTAAAGGTGAAATCCACCCAATAACCTCTGTTGTACACAAAGGAAAGAGCCCTGCAGTGAATTTATCTGTGGTTGATATCTCATCGACTCTTCAATTAGATTTCACGACCTCACCCAGTCTCGAAGAATATATTACACACTAAGATTCCACGCCGGCAGGTTCCCCTAATAACATCTCTTGCAAGTCCGAGGAGCCAAGCCCTCGCATCCCGTACCACCCATCATTGGTTTTTTCGCCCCACGAAGAACCTAAAGTTCTGTTTTTAGTGTTCCATAATCCTCTGTACGACACACCGTTTCCTTGTACAGTAGTACCGATGGAAGCTTTCAGAGGAGGAGGTGGGGGTGCTTTTGGAGGAGGAGGTGGGGGTGCTCTTAGAGGAGGAGTTGGGGGTGCTCCTGGAGGAGGAGTGGTAGGCCAAGGGCCTCCCTCGCCTCCCAGAGTGTTTGCTAAAGTGGCCGCGAGATATGCAACTTTGGTCTTGCCCGTTCCTCTACATGACCTTCCCGAAAATTATATAAAAAATTTGCCAAAATTTACCGGGGAAGGAGATTTGACCGCAGCCGAACACATAAACTTCTTTGATCAGTTCATAGACATCTTAGGTCTCGAACACGAAGACGTGTATTCGAGGATTTTCGTCCAAACATTCGAAGGTCAGGTCCGAAACTGGTTTCGAAGTCTACCTGCATGATCGATTTTGTCTTATGATGCCTTGGAAGATTCTTTCCTTAGACAATGGGGCGAAAGAAAGGACCACTTATATTATTTGACCGAGTTTGGGTCTTTAAGGAAAAATAATTCAGAAATAGTTATGGAGTTTATTCAAAGATTCAACAAACTGTATAATAAAATCCCAACCAAGGTTAAACTGTCCCAACCCGCAGCCAAAGTAACCTTCCCAGGAGCTTTCAAACCCGACTTTGCCCTTCTTTTAAGGGAAAGAAGAGGAGCTACCTTAAACCAAATGCAAGACGATGTTGTAGAAATCAAGTCAAATATGATGGCTTTTGGTAAGTTGAAAGCTAAAGTAGAAACGGGAAACCGAGACCAGACAATTTAGGGAACAAGCGGGACCTTCGAGTTCTAATAGATACATAGACAACAAAGTGGATGATATGGCCAGAATAATTAAGGAACTGTCAAATAAGATTTCCAAGATGGAACTGGAACAATCTAAGGCCAATCATTTCATTAAGAAAGATTTCAGGAGAAATCCCAATCCCCCAAACCAACAAAGACAGATCAAAAACGAGGATCAAAAAATACAAACTCCCCTGAAAAATGAAAAATTTATAGGAGGAAATGACCTCCAAGAGTTCGGGGATTTGGATGAAGATGTAACGAATCTGGGCAATGACTACACACAACCTTACCTGACTAAAGAATATTACGAAAATTCTCTGAACATCCAACAATCGTCAATTAAAGATGATGACAGAGATGACACCGATGTTTGTACCTATCAATAAGTAACTGATATGATAATGGTTGAGGTCCAACCTAGGTATAACCTGAGACTTAAGAATCGGCCTACATCGACTACTCAACCTAAGAAAATTCTCCCAAGAGGCGAAACATATGAGCCTGCCACAAAAGAAACTGCGTTATCTAATAACAAAAAGAAAGTGGTAGACTCGCAAGATCCCAAAGTGAAGGAGGTTGAGACCTAGACAAAGGAAGCCGAGGCAGTTGATACAAATACACCATTGAACAAAATCACAAGTAATAAGTCAGCTTAGACAAATAAGTTGGAGAAGAAAGAGTGTGAGGTTCCAACCAGAGAAACAAACAAGGTTAGCAGAGGTTTCAGTTTCGAAAATGAGCTAAATAAAATTAAAATACCAATTCCTCTGGTGGAATTAGCGAAGAATCCAGTATATCGAAAGCATATTACCAAAGTGATAGGTGTTTCGGAGCTAGAAAGCCAATCTGACATTTTAAATTTGGAAGATGATAAGCCCAGTATCACTTTTGGTCCACATTTTGAAGGTGCCAAAGACAATGTTGCTCCCTTTTATATCACCTTAAATGTACATGATCGATTGTTGCATAACTACATGTTAGACTCAGGGGCCTTACATAATGTGATACCCAAAACTATTATGGACAGACTAGGCTGAAAACTATAATGTGATGAAAATGTTTTTTGACGGTGCTCTGTCATGCAAAGGAGCTGGTGCGGGAGTGCTTTTTGTGGCACCCGAAGAAAAATTTGTTGTCCCCTTCTCTTACAGACTTCAGTGGGATATAGATTATACTAATAACGTATGTGAATATGAAGCCTTAGTCCTAGGATTGGAGGCTGCCAGGAAGCTAAACATAAAAAACTTAGAAGTATATGGAGATGCGGAGTTGATAGTCAAACATGTAAATCGACAATACCAGGCCAAGCACCCATGATTAAGATCATACAGAAATTGTGCCTGGGACCTAATGGAAATTTTTTTCTCATATGTAAATGTCCACTTCATCCCGCGCACAGAAAACTTGCAGGCTGATGCATTAGCCAAAGCAGCTTCGACTTTCGCTCCTCCTACAACTTTTAAATTGAAGTATCACATAGAGGTAAGACACAGACCATCCATACCAAACAATATACAACACTGGCAGGTTTTTGAAGACGATGAACAAATTAGGAAGTTCCTTGAAGCAGTAGACGATTTTTTCGAAACTCACATAGATCAAGAAAATCAAGACGATCATACATGGATCATGCAAGAGGGAGAGGACCCTCAAGAGTTCTAGGAAAAAATCACAAGTCATCGCATGCTAGTTCTAAAAAATAATCAGATTCCAAAGGGTTGATCCCTCTGGAAAGATTGTTTGATCAAAATGACATGCCTGTAAAATCCACCTTACAACCCCAACCAGAAGAAGTGGAAGATTGCGACATAGGGACCAAAGAGGAGTCCAAGATGATAAAGATATCTAAACTCCTCCCTCCTAGAGTGAAAAGCAAGTATAAGGACCTGCTCAAACATTATAAAGATGTTTTCGCAGGGTCTTACGATGAGCTAAGAACCTACGACACCACCGTAATCGAACATAAGATGCCTCTAAAGCCTGGTGTCAAACCCTTTAGGCAAAAACTTAGGCAAATCAACCCCATTTTATTGCTTATAGTCGAAAAGGAAGTTAAAAATATCTTAGATGCGAAAATAATAGTACCTCTGAGATATTTCGACTGGGTGGCAAACCTGGTCCCGGTTAGAAAGAAGAGTGGGGAAATTAGACAGTGTGTGGATTTTAGAAACCTAAATAAGTCCTCTCTCAAGGACAACTACCCGCTACTTAAAATGGATCACGCTCTAGAAAAGGTAGTTGGAGCGAACAAAATGTCTATGATTGACGGTTTCTCCAGGTATAATCAAATAGCCATGAATGAACAAGATAAATAAAAAACATCTTTCACTACCCCTCGGGGTACATTTATGTATGATAAGATGCCTTTCGGTTTATTGAATGCAGGTGTCACTTTCCAACGTGCTATGGACATCGCTTTCATCGGTGAAAGAGAAAAGTTCGTAGTCATCTATCTCGATGATCTGACGGCTTTCTCTAAATCTGACGAAGAGCATTTGATACATCTTTAGCAGACATTCGAAAAATGCCACAGGTTTGGTCTGTCCTTAAATCCCAAGAAATCACACTTCGCCATGCAAGAAGGTAAAATTTTGGGCCATATTGTGTCTAGGGATGGAATTAAAATTGATCCTAAGAGGGTTGAAGCGATAGACACTATAAACATTCCTAGAAATGTAAAATAAATTCAATCATTCTTAGGAAAAATAAATTTTTTAAGGAGATTTATCCCAAACTTCACTGAAATTGTAAAATTGATCACAGGTATGCTGAAGAAGAACAATGAAGTAAAGTGGATAACAGAGGCCAAAGCGTCATTCACCCATATTAAGAAATTCATAAGCGAGGCACCTGTGTTGGCAAGCCCCGATTACCTAAAGGAGATTCTTATTTTCTCATTTGCCTTCGAACACACGCTTGCTGCGGTGCTCCTCCAAAAAAATGAAGAAGGTTTCGAACAACCGATCGCTTTTTTCAACAAGAGTCTCAGAGATGCAGAACTTAAATATGATATAATAGAAAAGCAAGCGTATGCCATGGCAAAAGCGTTGAAGGCATTCAGAACATACGTACTACACTCCAGGATAATTGCGTACGTACCTACCATTTCAGTGAAAGATATTTTGGTACAATCAGACAGTGACGGAAAAAGAGGATGATGGCTTGCCAAGATTCAAGAATTTGACCTGGAAATCAAACCAACCAAGCTGGTAAAAGGACAAGGCCTGGCCAAACTTTTAGCCGAATCAAATTTCAGAGCTCTCGGTATAAATGGCCTGCGGGGATGTGAAGAGGGCATAGACATAAACGAGATCGATGAGAAAACAAATTCAACTAGGATCGAAGAGAAGTTCGTATCATCAGACTGGTATAGAAACGTAGTGTCCTACCTGCCGACTCTAAAATGCCTGAGCGAACTATCACCATCCAAAGCCAGGACATTGAAACTACATGCAGTTAAGTATTATATTTCCGAAAATCAATTATATTGGAAAGGCCCACTTGGTTTCTTATTAGTCTTCTTAGTCGAAACAAAAACATAAGGGGTTATAAGTGAGTTTCATGAAGGAGTGTGCGGAGGACATCACGCTTGGAGGGACACAACTTATAAGATTCTGAGGGATGGGTATTATTGGCCAAAGCTTTTCTCAGACATCAACGCCAAGGTCCGAGCCTGTAACCCTTGTCAACTATTTGCAGGAAAACATAAACTCTCAGAACTACCGTTAGTTCCAGTAAAAATGGAAGCCCCTTTTCAACAATGGGGACTGGATTTTATAGGCAAGATTAACCCCCATTCTAGTGCCCAACATAGATCGATCTTAACAGCCACAGATTACTTCACTAAATGGGTAGAGGCTATTCCAACCCGAAGGGAAATATACTCGGTGGTAATGGATTTCTTAGAAAACAATATTTTGTCTAGATTTGGTTGCCCCTGAAAGATAGTCACTGATAATGCCCAAGCTTTTAAATCTATGGCTATGATCAGCTTTTGCCAAAAATACAATATCGTACTCAGCCATTCCACATCTTATTACCCCCAAGGAAATGGGTTGGCTGAGTCATCTAACAAGAGTCTGATAAATATAATCAAGAAAGTGTTGGATGAGAATAAAAAATCTTGGCATGTGCATAAAAATTATGCCTTGTGGGAAAATCGCATAGGCACTAAAAAATCTATCAGCATTTCCCCTTTTCGGATGGTGTATGGGATAGACGCGGTATTACCTATAAACCTAGCACTCTCCGTGATGAAATTATGGCAAGACTAGGCAGAAGAACCAAATCCTATCACAAGAAGGATAAATCAGCTAATTGAAGTTCAACAGTACAGGGTCGATGTAGATGAAAGGTTGCAGAAATACCAAGACGACATGAAAGCGTTATTCGACCGTAATGCAAAAGACAGAGAATTTCTCCCTGGTGATTTAGTATTAAGATGGGATGCTAGGAGGAAAGAAGCAGCGAAACATGGTGAATTCGACCACATATGGTATGGGCCATTCAGAGTCTCAACTCCCGAAGGAAAAAATTATTTTCTATTAGAAAATATAGACGGTGAAATCCTCAACGCCCCTGT
This sequence comes from Picea sitchensis, assembly GCA_010110895.2. Lineage (NCBI taxonomy): Eukaryota > Viridiplantae > Streptophyta > Pinopsida > Pinales > Pinaceae > Picea > Picea sitchensis. The sequence continues at coordinate 7,216 of SNQJ01S0180050.1, read as the reverse complement.
TAACGGACGTTATCTAAAGCATTTTATGCAATAATTAGTAGCCAAAAAAAAAAAAAAAAAAACTTATTTACATATATATGTATATACAATATTTCATTATGCATATTGGTTTGTTTTTCTTTTTATTTCATAACTTCCCGTGGGTAAGTCTATTTTCAATACGAATAAGTTTGGTCGAAATTTTTTGTAGAAATAAAGATACGAAATATTTTACAGTCGACACCTTTAAAAAGCATTGATACCCTTCATATTGCTCTTTTACAGAATTCCGGCAGCAAACAAAATGAGCAAAAGGAGTAAACGAAAAGTTGTATGTTCGAAAATAAATTTACCTAAACAGGTGATAGAAAAGACTTTTGATATTTTAGAAGGAAAACGAAACGGTAAGGTAAAGGTAAGATTTCCTAAAAGATTTGTCTTGAAGGGCCTTCAAAGGAAACCAAAATGACCTCATAAATACGGTAATATCGTCTGAACTAATAATTAAAAGAACTTTTCGTTATACTGAGTTCCAAGGTTATGCGTTTAAGAAAAAGTGAGGAAATAAATGAGTCACACAAAGTAAAGTGTCCCCGAAAAGGGTTTCCAGGAGTCAGTGTTAATTTTCGAATCAGGTTTTTCGATTGTACTAGTCCTTCCCCGTCACCTTCTTCTGTGTTCAAGTTTTACCTTCTCAAAGAAAAACTAAGTATCCTTCAAGGTTTTGCATGCATGGGGAGAAGAGTTTACATTCTAATTTCGGACGCTGTAAAGCAGATTTTGAAAAATAGGCTAGCATTCACAACTACTCAAGTCTCTTGCTAAACGAAGTTATGCGTAGGTCAATCCTGACCTTTTTTAGGTTTTTCAACAGTTTCAAAGGATTGAGTCTTGATAAGAAGGAAGTCCCCTAAAATTAACCTCTCCCCCTTATTTTCCCTGAGGGCTAAGGTGTTTTGAAAGCTAAGACAAAGTTGGTAGCGAGTAATCAAAGTAAGTTGACGGAGCTCCACTGCAAATATTACACAGATGTCACCCCTCATACAAACTGATTGCCCCCACTTCATGTTCAAAAAAGTAAATTATAAGACAGATGGTGAAAGGAAATTCAATTTTTGATTGCCCCCATCTAGTCTAAGAGATGATGAAAGGAAATTCAGAAATGATTGCCCTCATTCTCAGCATTTAAATGCATAAGTAAATTCCTAAGTGGTGAAAGGAAATTTAGTAAAAAGGGGCAGATAACTTCACCGGGGTACTGAACAGGCTCGTTTGCAGTGAAGTAATATCTGAGATATCTGTAAGGCCATCAGATGCGAATATCATTCTACTCTGGTAACCGATTTTTTCTTTTCTGAATCTGCATCTAAGCTCAGATGGGACTCCCCAATTAAAAAACATATAATATACTTCATTTGATGCAAGCCAAAAACCACAAGTTGGTTTCCCTAGGATCGTTTTGATTGTTCTAAGGCAGACCTGAATTCAGTAATGAGAAAGGAGAAAGTCATGAAAGAGGCTATAGCTGAGTTAAAGAAGTATCTAAATGCTAAAAATCTTTTCAGAAGTAAAAAACACAATCTATTTTTCCCTCTGTATACTTTTCCTAGAAGCAGTGTTGCCCAATGACTCCATTTACCCAATACAGGCACATGGTCTATTGTTCTTCTTGTCTCACAGGAAAATGGGATCCCTAGTTGGAGCCTATGTTGGAGCCACCTTTTTTCATTCGCTTGATATTTTATTTTTTATTTTTTCTTTGAAATCGAAGCCCAGTTTTTACTTTTCCTTTTATTTTGAGCGGGAGTATCTAAAGTCCTATCACGCGAAACAACAATGGTCGTTATATTCTCAAAACATATTTGAATGAACTAAACGAGCTTTGCGCTTTTGATACCTCGATATATCGCGCTTAGGGAGTTATAGGTTACATATTTTTCAAGCCTCGAGGTGCAAGGTTGCGAAACCTATCAAAAGTTACCCAGGTCAAAGTCAGAGTTAAGTTACTTTCGAACCCTAGTTCTAGCTTATCGGAATTTCACAACTTCG
>SNQJ01S0180049.1:8357-19452 GCA_010110895.2 Picea sitchensis | reverse complement strand
ACATATATTCCCCATAACGAACAGAAAAATGGGGACCATTACAACTTTGTTTTAGTCAAGTACAATGCATCAGAAAAATCATTCAGACCACGAATGGAAATTGTTCTAGTTCAGATCTAATAGATACATGACATCAAAAGACATAGCCATTCATAATAGGGAGGGGAAAATTAACATATCTGAATCCAATCCGCAGGAAGACAAAGGGAACAACCACGTTCCTCCCAACCATAGAACAGGGTAGCCAAATCTACTTGCCCGATTCACCTCCTAGCCTAACCATGAATCCATGAGGGCAAACTTGGAGACTCCTCCTCGGCAATGTCCTTCAATTCCAACAGTTATCCTCTTGTCTCACACTTCTCAACAGTGCTCATAACAACAAGGCAATTCCGTTTTAGTAGACTCCTCTTGCCTCACACTCAATCCACAGTGTTCATAACAGCAAGAGAGCTCAAAATTTTTCCCTAGCATACTTAGCAGCGTCCTACCTCCTTGTATATGCTATTTATTAATTTTGCCCAGGTCTTTTTTTTCCCTCCTTTGGGGATTTTTCGCAGCTTTCTTAATCCCTAATTTTTTAGGGGCTGCCAGTGGCCAAATTTCTGATTTTCCACTTCTCATAGTCAGCCTAGAGGCAGTTCCAACATGTTCCCCACTCATGGAGTCATGGTCAACTGATTTTTAACATGGTTGTTCCATTTTTCCTCCTGCAGTTAATATAAACATTCTGTTGTGATACAAGTGTCATAGTCAAATAGTTAGTTGAGTCCAAACAGATCTCTGCCTAGCATTCACAGTAATTAAATACAATTATTAAATTTGAAATTCAGAATTGCCATAAATGGAAAAAAATTCGAGGTTCAAATTTGCCAAAAACGGAAATAAATTTCCAGCACACACAAAAAAAATATTTATTTTTGGGGGATGTCACACCTAATTTGCATGTACGAAAACAATGAAATTTTTCACTTTCTCTTGTGAAATATTCTCTCTTCAGCTTAGCTCTGATACCATGTTAATGTTTAAGTTATTATTAGAGTTATTTTCATTTCATTAGATAAAAATAGCATAATATAGGATCATTGAGAAATACACAATCACAAGAGACACATCATTTATCCTGGGAAACCCTCATGGGGGAGAGAACCCATTAAAACTTCCTTATTATAGATATCCAATACAATGCCAAGAGATAACTCAAACAAATACAGAAAGTCCTCTCCCAAGAATGCACCTCTCTCTCTTCTCCAACTGTATCTCCCAAACTTGCTCCTCAAATGAACAAGTGAGTGTGTATCTAAATGAGGCGCTAGCCTCCTTATTTATACAACTCTAGCATGTGTGGAGGTGTCTTTTCATTAGTAGGTCCGACTTTTGAATCTGAGTGGTTATAACCACCTTTAATATATTTTAGGGATGACCTCTTATTCTTCCTATTACAACTATGTTTTGACCAATCCACAAAAGGGGATTTGGTCTTTTACAATAACCAACATGATCAATCCACAATAGGGGACTGATCTAATGAATAATACAACAATAATAATTAGAATACACTTTGCAGTTATATTATTTCGACAGATACACACTCAGAGTTGTGTTTTTCAGGAGGAGCAATTGATTCATTTGAAGAACTGTTGCAAGGAGTGCATAGTGGCACACGAAGAGGTTATGTTGAAAGATACCTACTTGCAAAGTGTGCATAGGGTTGATATTTGGCTAAGTATCAAAGAAGTCATTTAGAGAAGTTAACATGTTTGAGGAGGAACAAGCGTAGAAGATATAGTGGTTGAAATTTCTTGAGTAGGGAGGAGCACACTAAAGATACCAATTAACAAGCAAGATCCATTTAGAGGCATCATAATATTTCCAGACCGTGAGATTTGGGAGAGTTTCATGTAGGTTAGTCTTTAGAGTCCTTCAGAACTTCATGTTCGGAGGTTTGAAAGTGTTTGAGGAGTGGGATCGCTGAAGTCCCAAAGAGAAGTGAATCTTAGCCGTCGGTATCAGGGAGGATATGTGGCATTGGATAAAATATTTCATGACAAGAGGTCCAAAAGATTGCGTGGAGTGAAGAGCAAATTTCACAAAGACGTGAAGGATGAATTAGATCTAGATCGTTAGATTTGGAAGGGTACATGGCAGATATTTGCATACTTCGGAGGAGAAGCACTTTGGTGAAAATTCTATCTGGAGTGTGCTAAACTCTCGAAGTCGAGAAGTAGTGAATTCGATCATAACCATTGATCTAAGGAGGACTCCTGCCATCAGATATTGGAATTCGAGGAAAAGAGCAAGGAGAAGGTGAAGTCATTGACCGTAAGTCATATGAAGCTCCAAAGGTAAGGGATCATCGTATATTTCGATTGTGTGGACACGCGGTGTCATCTCTATCACTTCATTGTTAGAATACTTTGGGGAAAAGGAAGAGTGAAGGAATGAAAAGTCTTGAAGGCCGAAGCATCGAACTTCATCTTAATTGTACGTTGGAAAAGGATGTGTGGCACTAGATCCATAGCTTCAGGTAAAGAGTACTTTCGGGGAAAAAGGTGTTGAGACGTTCAAAACTTCCGAACGCCGAAGTTTTGAAGTATGTCATAGCTATTGACTGTCAGAGGAGCGTGGACCTTAGATCTCGTCCAGGTTATTTCACCGGTTCGGAGTTTAGGTAAAAGGGAATCAGTTTCATCCAAAACAACCGAAGCATGAATTTGCAAAGGGATCTAGCCTAAGGTTATATCTTGTAGTCATATTGAAGAAGATCCTAGCAGGGGAGCTAGCAATCGCCACTCAATGTTACCAAAATAGTAGAGAACTGGGTCACGGGTGAATTAAATCTGCGTGGTAACAAATGGGTAGGCATGTGTAAACTGATTCCAGGGCCTATTAATTTAGCTCAATATCTCGAATATCCTTGACTAGGATATTGTGCATCCTTGAGGAGAGAAGGGGGCTCTGCATCACTTATCCACTACTACCATATTAATTGATGTTGTTTCTAATTTTTTGAAAAACCCGTGATAAATTACATTGATGTTACCTGCCATTTCCATTCTGGTATAGGAAAATGCTACAATAATCCTGCAGGGTGTTGATCTTTTTCCTTCACCTGTTGACATTCTAAACATTTCTCCTAGTAATCAACTATATTAATTTTCATATTAGGCCAATAAAATTGTTTTCTTAGTGCTAAAATCATTTTCTTATATCTAGGATGGTCTGAATAAGGATTTTTATGGATTTCATTAAAGATGAGCAGTTTTAAATCCATTGAATTAGGTGTATATATTTTGTTCTTAAATTTCAAAATTCATTCCTAGTCGATTTTGAACTCTATCCTATTTATTTCTTCTTCAACTGTCATGCATTTTTCCTTTACTTCCCCTTTATTTCATTATCCATAATCAATTCATAAGCAGAATGTCTCGTCCTTCTTTCTAACAAACAAAACTGGTGCTCCCCATGGTGATACAATGGGTCTAATGTATCATTTATCTAGTAATTATTCTATGTTTATTTTAAGTTCTCTTAACTATGGAATGCTCGTCCTTTGAAACAAGGGAAGATCTAGGTATTAAGTCGATAGAAAATTATATCTCCCTTCTTGGAGGTAAATCTGGGATTTCATCAGCAAAAACATCTTTGAAATTTCTTAACACCACACAATCTTCTAATTTCGGTTTATCCTCCTCATTATGTATATCCATTAGATGAACTACATAGAATTGACTCCCCTTCCTTATGCATTTTTTGAATTGCATGGCTGATAACTATCTTACCAAGATTCGTTTCCTTAACCCTTGAACTGTTATTTTCACACCATTCCCATCTTGATAAAAAAATGAGTTATCATAAAATTTGAGCAGAACCTTGTGTGATTCCAACCAATCCATACCAATAAGAATTTGATATCATCCTAAGGGTAACACATTTAAGTTAACCAAATTATTTTGATCATTTATTCCTATGTCACAATTAGTACTATACTCTCATACTTTCCTTTTTGTACTAGTGGCCAATTGTACTTACCAAGATTTATGGTTTTTTGCCCTTTCTAGCTTACAACTTTATACTAAATATGGGGTTATGTAACTCAAAATTTCCCCTAGGTATATTAGGATAGATATTTGTTTGTTTTGTATTTCACCTTCAATTTCTACTACAGTAGACTGATGATCAACTTGTCTTCCTTCCAGGGAAGCATTAATTCAGTGTATGTATTTTCCCATATCTCCAACTGTGGTAGCCTTCTTCTTGGTGGATTTAAATGTGGATAGTTTCTTTGCAAATGTGGTTCTACACATGCCCAAAATTTCAATGGCTCTCTAGGACGGTCTACAATCTTCTTAAATCCCAAATTAACTAGTTTGTTCCCTCCTTGAACTTGTTGTGTGCTAGATGAATGATCATTTCTTTGAAATTCTTTTGTCATATTATAGTAAGGAGTTGGTTTGAACCCTTTCTTTAGTTGGTTTAGATTATCATGTTTTCTATCCTTTGATTCCTTAAAACTTTCATATCTATGTATCTATTTTTCATAACACATTCTAGCCTTTCAAAACACTTCATTCAGTGATTTAGGATTTTCAAATTCAATTGTGTCTTTGTATGACTATGGTAGAAATCTTAGGAATACCTAACTTTTTGCTTTATCCTCTTTGATATAAGGTACAAATATTAGTAGATCTAGGAATTTATTAATTAGATCATCCATTGACATTTTTCCTACCCTAAAGTCATAAAATTCCTTGGTCTTTCTTTCATAATAACTTTTCGACGTGTATTGTTTCTTAAAATATTTCTTAAACACTGACCACTCCATTCTTTTATCCTTTAGTCCTTTTGATAATTTCATATCTTTCCACCAAATTCTAGCCATCCCTTTGAATTTATAAATGGTCATTCTAACTTTCATGTTACTGGAATAATTATATATCTGAAATTATTTTTTGATGTCTAGTAACTAAGGTTCATCTTCTTCACCTGTTTTTGACACTGCATCAAATTTAGAGGGTTTTATCTTTTTGAATTCACCTTATAGGTGGTCTAACTATTTTCTTTTCTTGGAAGACGATGTTTGTAATTCCTCTCCTGGATGATTGTCTCTTGAGGATCTATCATTTGACTTAGATTCTCAGATGACTAGTTGCTAGTTTCTTTGTTTACTTATGATTTCTTTGATTTACTCTTCTCAACCATATTTTGCAATAATATCTCATTCAAATCTTGTTTCTCTTCATGTTTCTTCTTAATCTTATCATTGGCTTCCTTAAAAGTCTTAAGCTCCAGTATGAGGATCCTCATAGTTTGCAGTACCTGAGAGGGTGAATTTCACTTTTTTGTTCAGGGTTTTGTTGCTTGACATTTCCTTCATGTTTAATTTCTTCTTCATTCTGTGTCAACTTATTGTCGTTTCAAATATTATCATGTCAATTTACAAGGAAATATTTATCTCGGTAAAAAATTAAGCATACATAAATCTTTTTAGAAATGTTTCCTCCCATAAGGTCTATTGTTGTCAACCTGTGCTTTGATACCATATGTAATATACCTACCGAATGTACCAAATAAAAAACAATTTCTTCTTACAATCATATGAGAAAAATGTTTGTTTACATTAAGAACCTATACTATACACAAGTGCCATCATCACCAATACACTTTCTCTTTGTGTCTCTAGGTTCTTATGACTTTATCTAAAGTTATTAATTGATTTTCAATTATTATAAACATAGTTATGTTTGCAAGGTCCTTTCTCTATTTAGAAATTACCAATCTTACAATTTAGACGAGGTATTTCCTCTATTTAAAAATTACTATTCTTACACCCAAGACAAGCATGTAATATTATTCATATAACATATATTTGATATATAATATCAATCCTATATAAACTCTTCATATGTTAAAAAAATCCGTAGTTGAGATAAGAATAAAAATCCCATATCATCCTAATATATGTCTATATAGTCCACATAAAAATAACTCACAAACCCTAGAATCATTACAATAATATTATGACATATGTGAAGATAGCTCAAGCCAAGGTTTAAACTTATTAGAACAAACTCGAATTAATCTTAGGGAAACTTAATTCATTTATCACATAAGGCTTACTTACGGATATTAAAAAAATCAAAGGGTAACACTAAGATTCTTTCTTATGATATGATGTCTCCTCCAGAATTGAATGCATTGTCACTGTAGTTAAAGGTTCATTCTATAGAGCGAACTAACGCTGATCTTTCATTCTTATGACCATTCCTTCCCATAATCGGCTTACTCGCTATCACGTGATAGAGCCTCTGCTGGTTAGAGACGCAGCCTGGAGTCATGCATTAAAACCTATCACCATTAAACCCTATTGCCATTTGTTAGTCATTGGGTTTTTGGAGAAAATTTTGGGTCCTAAGAATTAGTTTTTCCACTATCCTTTCAATTTGCACCATGGGGAGGCCTCAGCCTTTCCTGGTTTCTCCTTGGTGAAAACCATTTATTAGACTGTCTGGCTGTCATCGGCTTGTCCCCTATTTTCATTTACACTCACTCATTCCTCTCTCATATTTTCGTAAGATATCCTCCTCCGTTCTGGTTGAAGGTCTAGATTTCCCTTATGGCTAAAACTACCCACATGGGCGAGGAAGTTCGAACTTGGCGCATTCATTCATTTCTAGATATGGGTCACACATCTGGGTTTTACTGCTAGGTAAGGATAACAATTCCACTCAGGTTTCCTAGGCGGGATTTGATCCCTTTTTCCATGCGTAATTGCTTGTCTTTGCTTTTATATAATTTGTTTGTTGGAATTTTTAGGGTCTGTTAATTATATCCTTGAGCTCAAAGCCGTGATATTTTGGGCATGACTTCAGTTCATTAAAAATTAACCCTCTGGTGATAGTAGGAATTGTTACACATAGCTTTTCTTTTGGGTTACCGTTTAAATTTTTTCCTTATTGTTTTATTTCAGTATTATTCTCTTATTTGATTATTGTTAGGTTCCTGTATCCAATGTTTACTGTTCGGAATATTCCAGAGAACAAATTCGTGGCTTGACCTACCGGTTAATCTTAACATATTTGTCAAGCTCTGAACGGAATTATATATTTTACATTTTTTAATGTCCAATAACCTTATACAGAGGTCACCTCTCTACAAATTTATGTGTACAAACTTCTCTTTAAGGGAAAGCAAGTCACCTCTATACAAATCTCTTTATACAAATTATTTTTAAAGGAAAACAAGTCGCCTCTGTACAAGGGTTTCTGTACAAACTTCTCTTGATAGGAAAACAAGTCGCCTCTCTTCAAGGGTTTATGTACAAACTTCTCTTTAAAGCTTGATGTTCAGCCAAAGTTTAACTCTGGAGAACAAGGAAGGCCATTTGATCTGTGTCGAAGCCTTCACAAAACTGTACTTATTATTCATAATTCCCTTTATTAAATTTTAACTCTCGACACAAGTATTGATTTATGCATAGTAGAAAAATTAACGAGTCTACTAATTGTTCTATTGGGAGGTATATAACTAATTTCTCCTATCCTCCCTAATTCATTATTTGTTTATAGGACTATGGAAATTAAGCCAACCAAGTGTTAAAGTATGAGAACGCTATAGCGTATCATATTGGAGTTGGCATTTCAACGATTTATTCCTTACTAATATTTTACTCTTTCACAGTTTAAAAATTGTTGATTATTACTGTACATCCATCATTTAATAACTTGTAGATTATTACTTTTTAATTCTCTTGATTATTTAGTAGCGTTTGTTAATCTCTTATTTTATATGGATCCAAAACTAATGATGGGCCTCTTGTATGCTAGGACCCATACTCCCTTCCTCTAGAGATGATTCTTGACTATGCCTACTATCATACATGGCGAGGGCATGCTCGCAGGTATAAGTGGGCCTTCTCCTCTTTAAATAAAAGATTCTCTTCTTCATTAAAAGTTTCAAGGTCTTAGTTGAACTCTGTACATTCACTTGTTAAATTATCCTATGGACTAATAAAATTTTCATACATTTCTTTACATGTTGTAATCCTCACAACTCACGACGAGTTTGAAAGGAAAGGGACAGGACGAGTTTGAAAGGAAAGGGAAAGGTAATGGAGTTCCTTTCCTCGGAGATCACAAAATTTATCTTCTTTGTAAATTTTTACTAGGCATATTAACATAGAAGAAAAATCATTGACTATATAGTCTATAGCTGAGATAACAATTTTCTAGAGTTTATTTAAAGCATTAAGGAACTTTATTACACTTGGGAACAACTCGTTGAATTGTAATAATACATCATAAAAATTCTTTCCATAGTTTTAGAAATTGTTATCATCTCATGGTTATTTGGAATTTATATTTGCAAACTAAAACATATATGTAAATATTTGGAATCATATGTGTAAATATTTGGAGTCGTATATGTATACACATATATATACTTAACTATCATATAAATATTTAAGTCACACAACAACCCATATGGCTACCCTATTGACATCTATGTCTTTCATAATGATCAACATTTTAGAATACAATTCTGTATAAGTTCACATGTTATTTTACTATTCCAAATATACAACTTTTATATAGCTACCCTATTCACATCTATGTCTTTCATAATGATCAACATATTAGAGTACAATTCTGTATAAGTTCACATGTTATTTTACTATTTCAATAGAAAATTCACATTATAATATTTCCAAGAAAATAAGGACATGACAGTAATCATATATAAATGGAAACTGGAACATAGAAGGAACAACCAATATCAACCCAACTGTAGAGAGGATCAACCAACTTTACTTGATCTAGTCACCCCCAGATCATGAATCTATAAGGATTAAAAGATAAGCCTTCCTATTAACAATTATTTGTATTTATGTAGTTTCCTAATACCTCAATGCTTACACAACAACAACTCATTTCTTTGGTTTTGAAAAAAAATATTTCATAGTTTCGTGCTTAGTTCCACATGATAAGAAACATCCTTTCTCCTCATATATGTGTATTTATCAATTTTCCCAGCTCTTGGTCCTTTTTCCAAAGCTCTTTTTCCTCTTGGGAATTTTAGTAGCCACATGTTAAGAAACATCCTTTCTCCTCACATATGTGTATTTATCAATTTTCCTAGCTCTTAGTCCTTTTTCCAAAACTCTTTTTCCTCTTGGGAATTTTAGTAGCTTGGAAATCTCTAATTTTTAGGGTGTGTCAATCATCCAAATTGACTTCCTACACATGTCCTTTTGTTCCCTCTTTTATTAATTAAATACCAATCTTGTCTCTCGCATCTATCCATACCAATCTTGTCTCTCGCATCTATCCAAGACGCTTGACAAGTCACTATCTTGCACAATACTTAAATTAATAACTCTCAAATCTTCCTACCAATTCAAATTTGAAATTTGACATGCCAAATACTTTATTTGAGGGGTATTATGTCAATAGGTTCATGAAGGTTACCAAAAGATAGTATGGTTATGGAACACAATATACATTTTATCTCTTTAAGTTTTCGTTGTTCTATTGTGTCATAAGTTCATAAGTTTAGAACACATCCTTCTTATCATCTCTATAGAGGAGAGAGTGTAAAGGGTTTTTGATGTGGGAGAAACATAACTTGAATATAGAAGTTAATTTAGCTAAGAAAGCTTCGTGGCTTTCACATATTTCTCATGGTAAGCAAATATTTGATGGTTGATACCTTCGTGGGATATTCCTCCACTCTCATGTCATGAATAATTTAGTTGAGGTACCAATGCACTTCATGGTGAAGTAGCACTTATTTGTGTTATTAAAATGTATTTTGTTTGAGTCTTTGGAGAGATCCAAACATAATAGAGGTGTTCTTTTCAAGTTCTAAAGAGAAGTGCATCATCAAGATGTAGTGAAAGTTTTAATTTTGAAGAGTCAAATTACATCATTGAAAAGGAACATCAACATTGTAAGAACAATAGTTAACCAAAACAAATCACCAATAGCACATCTAATTCACTTTTATCTTTGAAATGGTCATCCAATCATCCATAGGTTCCATAGAATTGGTGGTAAATAGAATTCAAATGTAATCCGATAAAAAAATTCACTCCCTTTGATGTGAAAAATTGATTTATGGTTCCATAGAATTGGTGGTAAATAGGATTCAAATGGAATCCGAAAAAATATTTCACCCCCTTTGATGTGAAAAATTGATTTATGGTATATTGTAAAATTGATGTGAAAAATATTTATGGTAAAAATACCTAAGGGGAATGGGGATATCTCTCCAACCCGTGAGAAACATCCACACGAAGAAAATCTCGTGAAAAAAAACATACATAACCCATTGCTTATTGTTATTGTTATTATGCGGATATGCTTGCACTTATTGGAAAATGCCCATATTTAATGTGTTCTTAATAAAGATGAGATTTTAATAGACATGATTTAATATCCTCATAATATTCTCCATTATCACAATAAATGAAGGGTTTTGATTTTAACAATTAACTTTTTTACATGACAAACCATGTTCATTCATCATTAAAAAAAAGTGATTAAGGTGATCAACATAATAATGACCAATCAATATCCACTTAAAAACTGATGCTCAGTTTTAATTGTGAGTGCGGGTTTTTACTACCTCTATTTTAGGTTAGGTTTTTTACCTGGTTTTTTTACCAATTGTTGGTGAGGAGCGTGGCTGCATTGGCTTCCCCTTCTTTACCAAATAATGGCGCGTCTGCTTAATCTGTGGAGTTATGTGTGGAAGGCCTTCCAGGTAACGTTACAAGTTTGCTTCCCCTTCTTTACGAAATAATGGCGCGTCTGCTTAATCCATGGAGGACCTTACAGGTAACGTTTCATACTCCTCGCAGATGTGTCAAAACCAATTTTTTTTTAGCGTCTTCTGAGTGCATGGAGGGTTTTCCATATAACGTTTCATATACACGACGTGCATGTCAAAACCTTTTGTATACTTTTTTCTCCTCATGCTTTAGGTCTTCTCTTAAGCGTGGTAATTGTATGATGTTATTTTTGGATGAAATGTGGCATTATATTTCTTCATATATATTATATATGTGTAACATAAAAAATTATAATTCTTTTTA
>SNQJ01S0180048.1:0-15051 GCA_010110895.2 Picea sitchensis | reverse complement strand
TTATTTACATTCTTTACATTATCATACATATGAGCACCAACTCATTGTGAGGCTACAACCTCTGTTTTTGCAAGATGCAACTTGCTGAGAGCACCAACTCTCTGTTTTCTCTAGCACCCACTAGAATGAAGCACGAACTCCCTTGTTTCTCTAGCACCAACTAGAAGGAAGCACCTACTCCCTGGTTTCTCTATCACCCACTAGTAGGAAGATACTACTCCATGTGTTCAAGCACCCACTTGAACCTATGAGGACACTAGTCCTCCCTAACACCTCCCTACCACCCTAGATTATCAATATGTGTTATTGAAACTTATTACAATGATATAATGTTTAACAACAACTTACCAGTCTCATCACTGTTCTGCAAGATTTCGCTTCTTCGTCTGCCTCACAGTATTCCTACATGCATACATTGCACTTTCTATTCTTCTTCCTTTTTTGCTCTATACTCCATTCCTGTTCAATGCCCCTTTTCTCTTCTAGCCATACTAGCTCTTGCAATTCACCTTCTTCTTCCTGCATGCATCACACACCGTAGCAAACACAACCTCATCACTTCTCTATGTCGTATTCTTATAGCTTTTGTGCACCTTGTGCATGTGATATGTGCAATGTTTCTGCATCTCTTCACAGTGAGTGATCTGTATGATCATCATTACGACTTCTCAGCTTCTCTAGCAGTTTTCCCATGCATTCAGCATCACTGGATGTCATGGTGAGATTCCTCAGCCCATTCGGCAGTCGTGACTCTTCGTCTTCTCTGGAATAGTTGAGCTTATACTTTCTTCTTCAGTTACAAACTTCAATGCTCATCCACTTGTCAGTCCCTCTAAGAATTGTCTTCATTCACTGGAGGAAGCTTGGAGACCCTTCACATCCTCTGGCAATCATACAGAGGTCTCTTCGAATCCTTTGGTAGAGACCATCAATGGTTTCTAGTAGTTAGACTGCGAGGAGAAACATTATCCCTTCGATCGTTCCCAAAATCACCAGCACCGTTGGATTGGCTCCATGGGATCTTGCATTCATTTCGGCATTTCGGCATTCGACAATTTGGCATTTGTGTGACTAAGTGTCTCGACACTCCCAGTCGCGATCCCTGAAACTCCAAAAAGGAGCTTGTCCACACTAGCTCCTTCCCCCATCTTCCACCGATGTGACCAAAGGATACATCCATTTCACCTTTTTGGTATTTTTCGCAACCTTATGACCTTCATCGACCCTGATCGACGGTCGACGATCTCAATGAATTGACAGTCCAAATCTCATCATGAATTCACATCTCATTGTTCCTTAGATGAAGGTTCTCTTCACTCGAAGTCACGATAGGTGAAACTCTGAAATGGAGCTCAGATCAACGGTCCATGTTCTCGGTGATCCGACAGTCCTGATCTTTTCGCGATCTCGCATCTAGCGAGTTTCCACACCATGCTCTATTAACTCCAAGTGAGTTAAATTCCAATCACTTGCATCTTGTCCTATGATTTGACGGTCCAGATCAGATCTTGAATCAACGGCTCCGATCATATTGCGATTTCACATATCGCGATTTCAACATTCCTGTGGTATTGTTTCTTGACTCGCCAAGTCACGATTGGTGAAACCCCGAAATGGAGTCTTTGACATGCTCTGATCTTCTGCCATGCATCCGCCTTAGATCAACGGTTAAGATTTTATCAAGGCTTCGCAACTCTACGAGCCTTCATTGTGCCTGATCAACGGTTTATATCATTCCTCAATCCGATGGTTAGGATTAATTCACGATTTCGCATATCGAAATTTCGAGACTCCTGTGGTAGGAGTGCTTGACATCTCCATCTCCCGATTTTCGAAATCCTGATAGCCAAAACTCCAAAATGGAGTTGGACCACCACTTCGATCTTGCACTTTAAAGAACGTGCAGGTTCTTCCTGATCCAACGATGGTCGGTACTTATGCTCAGATCTGACGCCTGAGATTTGTCCTCCTCTTCTGCGTGTTCTTCTTGTCTACAATCATATCTAACGCTCTTCCTTCTTTCGGGAATTTAAATTGGATCCAATGATCACTGACGCTTCTCCTTCCAAGCTTAGACACTGTGATCGACTCTGCACTAATTACTCATGAGCTTACATTGTTCCTATTTTTCATCGATGCTTACTCTGATCTTGTCATCAATGACCTGCCTACAATCCTTTGCACGTTTGCTGCCATGTTTGTTGTTGTACTTGCCATCAATGACAAGCATACACTGTCTGTAAAACATGCCAAAAAATAGGGGTATCAATGACTAGGGAAAGGAGTATTTTCCATAAGATCCATTCCACCATTCCATTTTCATTGGTTACATAGAAATTACGAGAAAATCCTTCACATATTTAACACTAAAATTAAATTTAACAGTTTTTAAAAAAATTAATAGATTCCACTCCTACAAAATTTTGAAATATATCAAGAACATAATTATTATCGCATTAGGCAAGGTACCTTCCATACATGTCTAAAATACAATCAAACTGTTATTAAAATATAAAACTACATGTTAGATATCCAATAATGAAAATACTCACGGATTAAACTGATTTAATGAACGTACAAAATAATGAAAATACTCAATCGCAGCAGTGGATTCTGTCAATAAAATGTAGAGGAAAGAGAGTTCGGATCCCCAAGAAATTACAAAAATAACATAGATTTTCCATTCAAACACGCAGATATTTAATAGGAGGGAAACCGCCTCCATAAGTATATAAAAGAGCAGTCCCTATAACTTACAAGAGCAGTCACGACATAAAAAATGAAGTAAAAAAAAGGGATTGTAAATTAACAATCAATGAATGGTAAAAAGAAAAAAAGAAGCCACACATTCCATATAAAGTGCAATACTTAATATATATTCAATTCACATTCGACAAAGGTTAAACACAGTCCTCAATAACATTTAATTTGTTTTCAACAAATATTCAATCACAGAAACAGTAAATTTAGAGACACAACATAGATAAGCGCAAACATTAACATACTAAAATGCTGAGATTTACCGGTCAAGGCATTGGGATTCATCAATCAAAACATAGAGTTTTACCATCCAACACGCATAAGAAATCGATCATAAAAAAGAGAAATACCAATCGTTCAACCATGAATCATTCAACGCAGAGATAAGAAAGGTAGATGGCTGGGAAAAAATTGTCCTTCGCTCATCTTCCATGAACAAAAAAGCAGGGCATTACAATCTATAGGTCTTTAAACATCGAAGTGATGACTGTCGATTCAACTCCTGGCCAACTGTTTAGGCATGGACTGATGACCTAGGGATAAGGGTGGAAGATAAAACACACTCTCTTCATAATAATCATTAAAACCCACACAGATAAGCCAATGAAATCAAAAGTTGGGTTTTCCAAAGGAAATCCATTAGAAAACAACAAGCAAGGGAATTACAATACCGAACGAAGGCAGGTGCAAGACAGGGCATGGAAATGAAAAATTAAATGAGCACAAAGAAATAACATGAGTGAATTTAAAATCATTGCAAATGACAATTAAATCGGCCTACCTTATCCAAACGCGATTGCTCAATAGTTTATGTCCCGCATGCTCTTTCCAGCTTCTACTTGCTGACCTATGAGACCTCACCGATACCTCCCAGCCAACGCTAGGGGTACTCTTTTTCCCCCTGAGCCCCCTGAGCCAAAAAGGAGCCATGCACACTAAACCAAAGAAAAACTTGCACCCATATCACCTCGCAAGGTCGAGCTACCACTCGTTACCCGAGCTGGGTATCCCAACTCCCACAAGATAAGACACTCAAGACAAAATTTCAACAACATAAAATTACACATAAAAATCACATCCATACTTCTTCTCCTCCTCCACCCTTTTTATAGAGTTTTTAAGTGATTTATTTCCCAAGTTCTCATTTAATTTCTTTTTCATTATTTTAATCAGAAAAAACCTCCCCCATACACATGTCACCCATCCCCCTAGTTGCACCAGAAATTAATTTCATTAATTATTTAATTATTCTTATTTCCCTCACCCACCAAAAAGAATTCCTAGAAAATGCTCCTTGGTGTCCCAATATTCCACTAGACATTTTAAATGGCTTACGCCTTTACTAAATTCCTATTTGAGTTCATAATTAGAAAGTTCGTAAAGGCAAGATTCCTTACTAAGTTGGTCATTCAGATTTTTCCTTATGTTTCCCCTTTTTCTTTATGTTTCCCCTTTTCCCCTTAGTTTCCTATTTATTTTAAGTTTCCCTCTTTTCCCTTATTATCTAAAACTCAAATTAGCAAGTCTATTAAAACCACCTTTTACCCCTTTTTCTTTTTAATTAATAAAATTTAATTAGCATATGCAAAAAAAAAAACAATCATTTCCCTTTTAAAATTTTAATCCCCCAAAGTAATTTGATTTTAATAAATTAATTGAATTTCTTACCCCCCTCTCTTCACATGTTTAATTATGATTATTTTTTTTTATCACAAGTGTCACTTAGACC
The DNA here is from genome assembly GCA_010110895.2 of Picea sitchensis. NCBI lineage: Eukaryota > Viridiplantae > Streptophyta > Pinopsida > Pinales > Pinaceae > Picea > Picea sitchensis. The sequence goes on along the minus strand of SNQJ01S0180048.1, from coordinate 10,562 downwards.
TACATTTTAATTTGACTAGGCTGGGCGACAATTTTATTAGGGAAAATTGTTTTTAAATATTACTTGACACATCATTCGTTCTAAGGTCATCTAAGTTTATTCACTTACCAGTTAAAAACGCGAGGTTCCCTTCAAGACGCACTATGTTCTTCAAGGGTGCCACCCAACACTTTTCATTTTCCTTGCGCGGCGTTCCCTTCATGACGTACTATGTGATCCAAGGGTGCCACTTGCCTCTTTACATTTTCCTTGCGTGGCGTGCCATTCAGGATGCACTACGAGCTCAAATTGTGCCACTTTCCTCTTGACTGACTTCATAGACATCAAAATCCCCTAGATTCAATACTCTGTTAGGTGATCTTTTGGGAGACTAAGGGCCTCTAAGGAATAAGGCCCCGACCTTATTTAATTCCCCTTAGAATCACCGTGAACAACTATCGCAGTCTGCCCTCACTTCATTATGGGTCTTATCAAACTAGGTAACCATTAACCTAAATTTCTGGCCACGACGAGAGTGCTAGTAGGTTGTGGCAGGGATATTGTATACACCTCTCCCTCAGGTCTCTGGTTTTCATGCGTGACCCCTCTACTCCACATGTGAGTCTAGTCGACAAGTTATTGTCAGCCTGTAGCATCAACAAATCATTTCAGTAACAATAATAAATAATCATAACATATAATGTGATGTACATATGTCATATCAACAACAATCAAACCCCAATAGTCCACTCTCTGACTCGATCTGGAGTCCAAGGGGTTTCATCAATGCCTCTTCATCCTTGATGTCCATAGTCCTGCACACTCACAAGAACCCAATCGATAACAATTTTTAGGTCAATACAAAAAATTAACATATCATCATATCTGTAATGCCTCATAATCATAATCAAATGACCAATAATATAATAATCAGGATCACTTGCAAGCAAGTGTCCTCAAAGAATAAGTTCGCTCAGTGCACGCAAGAGTGGGATGTTACATACACCCCCTCTTGGTCTAAACTTCGTCCCAAAGTTTCACAGTATATAACTGTCGAAATAATGTGTATAATAGTATCGCAAGTCTATCTATTAAACAAAAATGGAAACTGTTGGCACATATCATATGCGTCCTCCTAGGTCGTCGAGTGCAGACTATAGTTGTCCCACTAGACCTTCACTTGATCTATTGCTTTACGTCGTAGTTGTCGAATGAGATGATCCAGGATGCAGATCATCTAAGCCGTGAGTGCACCCTCGTCTGATACCTACAAGGAACTCATGTCAATAACATGTGTAGGATCACTAATATAATGTCTCTAAATAGATACATGAAAAACATCAAGCATATGCTTCAAAGAATCAGGCAAGGCTAGTTGATAGGCCATGGACCCCTTCTTCTCCACAATCTTGAAAGTTCCCACAAACCTAGGAGAGAGTTCAACACCCTTTCCAAACCTAGTCGAACTCTTATGCAGTTTTACCCACAAGAAGACTCGATCGCCAACTTCGTAACAACGATCGACACAGTGCGCATCAACATAACTCTTCTGCCAATCCTGTGCTTCTTTGATCCTTTGTCTTATTGTTTGCATTTGATCTTCCATTTATTGTATCGCTTCTAGTCCCACCAATATCCTATCCTTAGGACAATCCCAACTCAAAGGTGTCTGACACGGTCACACATAAAGAAACTCGAAAGTCGCCATCTTAATGGTGCTTTGGTAACTGTTGTTATATGTGAATTATACCAGCGGCAATAATTATTCCCAATTCTTATGTTTGTCCATCACGTACATGCGTAACATGTCTTCAAAGACTTGGTTTGTTCGTTTGGTCTTCCCGTATGTCTCCGGGTGATACGCAGTACTAAAGTTAAGTTGGGTTCCCCAGGCCTCTTGTAGACTAGTCCAAAATCATCAAGTAAACATCAATCCTCGATTAGATATAATCCTCTTAGGAACGCCATGTAGCCTCACAATATCACTGATGAAAAATCTAGCTATGTCAAGTGCCTGATACGTCATACACATAGGAATAAAATGAGCACTCTTCATGAGAGTGTCGAATACCAAAAACATTGGATCATGTCTCCTCGCCATCAATGAAAATACAACAATGAAATCCATCGAAATGACCTCCCATTTTGATTCTCGAATAGAGTGAGGCTGTAGTAATCATGTTGGATGTCTATTTTCAACCTTCATCTACTGACATTCTAGACATCTGGCCACATAGTTTACTATGTCTGCCTTTATTACTTTCCAGAAGAATAAGGGTTTAAGGTCCGCCCTCATCTTCGTGACTCCAAGGTGAGCCATGTACACTGCTCTATGAGCCTCGTTTAGGATCAAACTCCTCAACGCTTCGTTCAGTGGTACGTAAATTTGATTTTTCAATCTCAATAATCCATCGTCGTCAAACATAAATCCTTCAAATATTGATACCATCATTGTGTTTTGTCCGATAAAATCCTTGACCTCTTTGTACCAGTCATCGTCATGCTGTAAAGTTAGAATCTTTTCACGTAGATTCGTCTCAAGAGGAATCATCAAAAATATGTGTGGTCTTCAACTCAATGCATCATCCACTTTGTTCACTGTTCCCTTTATGTAAGTAATCTCAAAGTTGTACTTGCTAAGAAATTCTGACCAACATCGTTGTCATGTGTTCAGGTCACTCTCTGTAAAGATGTGTTGTATTCCATAGTGGTCCGTTTTTAGTTCAAATTTTCATCCAATAAGGTAGTGTCTCCAAACCTTCAAGGCATATACAATGGATAACAACTCCAAATCATGCATTGCATAGTTCTCCTCATGCCTTCTCAACTTCTTCGAGATGTAATCGATCACTCAACTGTCTTGCATCAAGACCATGCCTAAGCCTTCCTTGGATTCGTCAGTGCATATCAGGAAGTCCATGTCCATGTCAGGGACCTTTAGTATCGATTTTTGTCAACAACTCTTTGAGCCTCTGAAAGGCTTCTGCACATTTCTTGGTCCAAACAAACTTCGTGTTCTTCTTCTGCAATTATGTGATCGGATTTTCTATCTTCGAAAATCCCTCGATGAACTTTCGATAGTATCCTACTAAACCCATGAAGCTACGCACTTCAGGTACATTCGTCGATGCAGGACATTCCATAATAGCCTTGACCTTTGTTGGATCCATGAATATACCTTGGCCAGAGATGACATGCCCTAAGTAGTGAATCTTTGATTGATAAAAAAACCATTTAGACAATTTCCCATACAATTTGTTCTCTCACAGACACTATAGTACCAAGCGCAAGTGCTCGTCATGCTCCTTCATTGTCCGAGAGTAAATAAAAATAGTGTCAATGAATACTTGGAAAAACTTGTCGAAGTACTCACAGAACACCCCGTTCATCAAACTCATAAATACTCTTGGGTCATTTGTCAGTCCAAATGGTAAAAAAATAAACTCGTAATGTCCAAACCTCGTCTTAAGTGTCATCTTAGGGACATCATCCTCCTTTATCCTTAACTGGTGATACCCTGATCTCAATTCAATCTTTGAAAACACTGTCACACCCTTCATCTGATCAAATAGATCATCAATCCTTGGCAACAAATATTGATTCTTGATCGTTTCCTTGTTCAATTGACGATAGTCAATGGAGAGTTCCCACGCCCGATTCTTATTTCTTATGAAAATAACAGGCACACCCCACGATGACACACTTGGATGTATAAGTCTTAGGTCCAACAACTCCTTTAGTTTGATTCTCAACTCCTGTAACTCTGGGGTCGAAATCTAATAAGGCGTTCTCACTATTGGTCCAGTCCCCACCTTTAGGTCTATGGTAAATTCCAATTCCCTCTTCAGTGGCATTGCAGGTAACTGCTTCGGGAAGACACCCGCAAACTCTCTCACCAAAGGAAGGTGTTCTAGAACTTCTGCTACTCCCTTATCGTTTAACGCAAGGATCACATAAATCTTACATCCCTTGTGCATGCTCTTTCGTAGCTACAAGGAAGAGATGAATCTCAGGGAAAACCCTTGGTTTTGACCTGCAATCTTACGTCTCTGTCCCTCATCATCGACCAACATCAATCATTTCATCTTATAGTTGAGTATCACCTCATGTGATTCCAACCAGTCCATATCGATCACAATGTCATAATATCATAAGATCGTGATGTACAGGTTGGCCCTGGAGACAAACTCTCCCACATTAAGGGTACAACCCGTAACCTTCCCTCTAGCCTTTTGTTTGGTTCCCGAAGCCATCTCTACAAAGCTAAGCTCTTCTTGTTCGACTTACTTTACCTTAATCCTTTTTAGCGCTGCACCAGAAATGAAACTCTTGGTCGCACCAAGATCTATCAAAATAATAAGGGTCTAGTTAGCGATAGTACCTGATGTCTTGAGCACAAACGACTGGTGCTCTTCTTGACAGTTATTCACTGCTACATGAATCTGATGGGCCTTGCCCAAATATCCCACAGTAGTGGGTCCAGCTGATCCATATTCTCTAGTCCTCTCCATTGGGTAGTCATGCTGGTAGTGTGGCTCCCCACATGTCCAACATCCCTTCTTTGGCCTAGTAATCTTGGTACCCAAATTAGAGGTTGACGACCCGCCGGCCTGGAATCCTAGTTTTTTCTGCTGAACAGGCCTAAAATGCTACTATTGTGGTTGACATTGTTTTTGATGTTGTGGTCCTCGATAAGGAGTCTGTTGTTGAGTTGTTGGTCGTCAAGGTGTATTGAAAGTGGATCCTCTCTGGAAGCCACGATATCCTGGCATATGTCTGGCTAGTGTCTGATGCTGCTGCGTACCAAACGACACCTGCCCTGTTGGTCTCACTGGAGTACTTCTCTGACCCCCGCTGATAATCTCCTCCTCTGCTATGAGGGCCTTTTGGATGACATGATGCAAGGTTTGATGCATCAGAATCCTAAAATTTGCACGTATGTTGACATTAAGGCCAAACAAGAACCTGTTGACCTTAAGTTTCTCGATATTAAAGTGCATAGCATACTGAAGCAACTCCATAAAATGAGCCTTGTACTTGGGCACCGTACGACCATCGTGTCGCAAGGCATTGAACTCATTGAGTTGATGCTCAATGAATTACTCTAATAGGTACTTCTCTCGGAACCGTTCCTTGAACAATTCCCATGACATGTCTTCGATGACCATGTTCAATTGTGGCAGGAGAATATTATACCATAGAAGAGAACTCCCCTTTAGTTGAAATACCTTCATGCAGACCTTCATGTTGGAGGTATAGTTGAGAAGTGCAAAGCACATTGCCATATTATCCAACCATGCCTTGGCGGATGTGCTATCTGGGGCACCAAAGAACTCAGGAAATTTGACCTTCTCGAGTTCGCGGTGAATGCTACTAGTACCGACCGGAGCACGCAGTGGATGCTCAAGGGGTGCCAACACCCTAGCCTCATCTCTGTCCAAACAACTGATCAATGCCCCAGACATCTGCTAAAAATACCTCATTAGCCAAACCACATCACACACAACATTCTATTCCTTCCCGACAACCTGTTCATCTCCGCGGGGCTTAGACCCCTCAGATGTGGATGCTTCTAGAAGCGTCGAGTCTCCTCCCCTAGCACCTTGTCGTCTGCCTCCGCGCTGTCCTCTAACCATGATACCTGCATGAATACAAATTAAATAAATTAGAAACCTTATAATCGACAATCAAATTAGCGAAAGCCGTAGTGATCCCAAGTTGCGGGTCGAACCCACTCTGATACCATATGTGAAGACCCCATTTGTTATGACAACACACGTCGCCTAACAAGTAATTTTTTTTTATTTTATTTTTTTTTAAGCAGGAAGGTAACAACAACACAATTAGCATAACAACTTGAGGATAAAATGTCTTTGAAGTCTAGGCCTGCTATTTAATCATTCATTTAATAATTAGAATCCATGGCGAGACAAGTGATAAACCTTCCGAGTCCTATATTTAAATCACGCGATCATCATGTCAAAGTAAACAATAACTACAATCATACAACTTGGTGATAAAAATAAGAAATTACTAGTAACTCTACACTAGTAAGGCATCCATCCATCTCCTGCAATCATTAGTTTACCCTCCAATAGAAACTTTTTCTTTACTCCCATAATTTCCTACATGAGGTTAATTACTATTTTAAGGTTACATAACGATTAACATTATTAAATCGAATAACAATAATAAGAAGATAATCCTTCCTTTAGTCATTCATGTGGTTGTTAGCTAACATGTTGCTCATCAATCCATCCATCATTAATTAAGTAACCTTGTCCTGTCATAAAGGTTAATTGGGATATTAGAAAATTCTAATTCTACAAAAACCTTACATCGCCATTGTTCAATAGAGACATAGAATTGATCAACAATGAATTAAACATAGTTTAGAAATGAATTAGAAAATTCTAATAATAACAAGTAGCAAATTCTAATAATAGAAATGAATTTAGCAATTTATGTGATTAACAAGCAGCTTACATTGCCAAATAAATTAGCCTTTTCTATTCAACAATGAATTAGAAATTTCTATTAATAAAAAGCGGCTTACATTGCCAATTAAATTAGCAAATTCTATTCAACAATGAATTAGAAATTTTTAATCAACAATGCATTAAATCCAAAATTCTGGCAGCTGTAATGTATCATGGAAGTTAGATAGAAGGGTTTACAATTTAAAATCCATTCATTCTGAGGATACAGGTTAGACAGTAATTAATTCCATCCAACTGACAAATTGAAATCAATTTACCACAAGGGAACCGTCACTTGACAACTAATCAAAATCGTGCCTTAGATAAAATAAAAATTCCAATTGTCTGAAATTAAAACATCGTTGAGAAAACATTTCATGCAATTTGATTATAGACAAAATTTAAAATCCAAACTCACTGAGTTGCGGTTTAGATGGTAAATGGAATGCAAGTTGTCAGAAAAAAAAACAAAAAAAAATGGAAATTCATTAAAAGGGAACCGCGCAACCACTACCCAAAAATTCAGAGTAAAATGCCAGCTCTGAAATTAACATGAATCTTCCTTCACTGACTGTACAGGACGGTATGGTTGTTTGGTAAATACTTTGATTCATGTCACACATGGGCATCATTTATGTTGCACGATCGCATCTCCTGGTAATAAAAGAAATCGTAAAAAAGAGCCAAAATTAAAGCAAGGTGAACTAGAAGGAATCTGATTCCAGGAAGGAATAGAGATTGATTGATAGCCTCATTGTGGAGAGATCACAAATTCTGGGCACAAATTCTAGGTGAAGGATCATGAATTTCTATCTTAAATTGTCAGAGTTATTCTAGATAGTCTTGTTAGGATATTTAGACAATTAGGAGTTAGTTAAGATCTACTTGGTCTATTGTGTTGTTAGGTAAAAGTGTGTTTTTTAGTGTGTTTGTTTAGTATGCATTAGTATGCATTTTTAGTTAGGAAATTTGACGGTCATGATGTGTTCCCGACATAGAGTGATCCAACGGTTCATACTCTCCTCGATCTTAATGAACATTAATCCATGGCTTAACACCTGATTGGTCCATGATCTTTATTTAAAGAGCATGGAGGGTCATTTTCCAATGATTGATTGTGAGAATCTCTCTTGTAAAGTCTCTCTATAATATTTTTCTTTGCATTAATAAACTTCTCCAAGTGGTCGCGTTGGCTAGGGTCGTGGATGTTTCCCCATAGGGGTTTTAGCACATGAAAAAATTAGTCTGTTGATATTTGATCTGGTTATGTGAGTGGTTACTAAAGGTGTTCTTCCTCTGTTGTAATACATGTGTTGTCGAACATGGTATCGGAGCTTGTTTGAAGACCCGCTCCTGTTGTAGATCGAGATTGTGAAGCCAAGTTGTCGCATCTCCATTTTATGTCATTTTCGTATATTTTTGGGCTGATAGGACTTTTCCATTGCGTCCAGAGCACTCGTTTCATTTAGGAACATTTTTCGTTTCACTCTAAAAGGTTTCTATTTTCCCAAGATACGACCATCACAGTCAGATCCAGAGGTACAAAGTTTGAATATGCATTTTAAAATTTTTTGCAGAGAAGTATTTTGGTTTTATTTCAGTTTTGTATTTTTTTTTCGGGTTACTACTCTTTTATATCTACCTATTATCTTTTCCCCGCACCCTATGCGATCTCAGAAAATCAGAAACAGATAGGAAAAGGTGCATCTTTCGGGTAAGCTAACCGAGATCTAACCCTTATTGTCATCGAGAAGCAAATTTTTTTTCTTGTGTGCAATTTTTTTTTTTTAGCATGCTCTCCAAGGCCGTCAACAACAACAACAAAAATCCTCCTTCTGAACATTACAATATGTTTTTCTATACCATTGGGTTAAAAGTTGCCTTATTAAGTAAGAGGTATTGAGTTCAAGTCTTTCTTTTGTTACTTTTTTTGAAAAAGTTCATGCTAAAATTGTAAAGTGTATTTCACTTCAAGTATAAAAGGGAATCACTATAAGTAGCTTCGATATTTTATTTTAGAGTTATTTATTTTCCATGTATCTTTTCTTTGTAAAAGTGAGACTCCCTTCTCTTTATAAAATTTGGTCACTTCATAAAGAAACTTACACTGCCACGTGGTCATTTGGTTACTGTTTATGGATTTTTTTAAAAGGGAATAACTCTCATATCCGAAGTCCGTTTTTCAGTGCTGTTTTTTTTTAAACCGCATAACTTTTCGAGCTCTTTCCATTCAGATCATCAGTTTCAGTTTTTAAATCTATATTATCTGCATATTTAATATGGCTTCTACAAGTAATCTCTTACTTACCAGCACCAACTACTACCAATGGAAATCCCATATGGAGGATTTATTAAGAAGTAAAGGCTTGTACTGGATTACATTGGGAAAGGAAACATCACCCATGGATGCTGATAAGAAATCCAAATGGGATAATAGGAATGACGAAGCACGTGGATTAATCAGAATGTCTATCTCTCTTGATTTAAGGTTCCACCTTCAATCAATTGATAAAATCAAAGAAGCTTGGGAAAATATTGAATTTGTGTTTGGTAAACACAATATTATTTGAGCACAACAGTTAGAAAATCAAGTACTAACTTTAAGTCCAAGTGTTTTTTCTTGCATTGAAGACTATCCATCTAAGTGTAAAACACTCACAAATTTATGTGAAGAATGTAATATAAATATACACGAAGATCGCTGCATCTATCATATTCTTTATAAGCAAGGTAGTGCATATTATTTGTTTGTATCTACCTTTTATGCCATGCAAGAGGCTCTAGGGGCAGCTTATCAAAATCCTAGTCTTGAGAACTTTTGTGATTCTTTGACTAGAGAGCAAGATAAACTAGTACAACTTGGAGTGATCAGCACTGTAGGTACCTCCAACAAAGCCTTATTTGTCCATCATAAAGATAAACCCAAGAATCCCAAGAAGCAACATCCTCGCCAAAACAACAAGCAATATAAGGGTCCCAAACCCACTCAGACGGATTTTGGTCATAATGGAGACAAAGGAAAAAAATATAAAAATAAGAATACTAACAGACATTACAACTTTTGTGATAAAGATGGTCGTGATGAGTCCAAATGTTTCAAGAATATGGAAGCCTTATAAGAAGCAATGAAGAATCACAACATCCATATTGATTCTACTACTTCTTCTTCTTCTCATGGACATGCACTTTCTGCTTCTAGTTTTTCCTTCAATACAAATTCTACTTCTACTTCTACTTCTAAGGAGTGGCTTATTGATTCTGTAGCATCCTATGATATGACTAAGGATAGATCCATATTTTCTACTCTAACTGAATGTAACACCAAACAAATATTTGTTGGTGATGATCGATCTCTTAGTGTTGAAGGATATGGAACAATTCAAGTAGAAAATGGTCATTTCAATGATGTATTATGTGTTCCAAGTCTTTCTTGTAACCTTCTATCAGTATATCAAATCACTCATTCAGGTGAAGGTAAAACTATAGAGTTTTCACCTCACCAAGTTGTAATGAAGGATCTAAAATATCCTAAGCATGTTCTTGCAAATGGAATTGCTGATGATATTACCAGGTTGTACAAATTTGACAACTTTGGGTCATCATCTTTTTCATCAGTTTTTGTTGCTCATAGAGATGACTTGAACAAACTTTGGCATGAGCGGTTTGGTCATCTAAACTATATCTCATTGAAACAACTATGTAATCAACATATAGTGACTGTTCTTCCTCTTATTTCATGCATAGATGGTGTTTGTGCCGGTTGTGTTCTCAGAAAACATCATCAGGATAATTTAGACAAATGTGCCTCTTGGCACGCCTCGGGTCCTTTGTAGCTTGTTCACAGTGATTTGTGTGGTACACTTTCTTCTCCTTATTTTTATGGGTGAAAGTATTTCTTAACTTTCATTGATGAAGTTTTCAGACGTACTTGGGTTTACTTCCTAAAACTTAAGAGAGAATTTTTTGACAAGTTTTTGGCCTACAAGGCCTTTGTATAAAAGCAATTTGGACATCAAATTGAAGGGTTAAGAATAGATAATGGAGGTGAATATGTGAACAATAATTTTACAAGTTACTGCACTACACAGGGAATCCAAATGCAAC
>SNQJ01S0180046.1:1519-19452 GCA_010110895.2 Picea sitchensis | reverse complement strand
TACAGTAATATGTTTCTTTCCCATAAAGTTAGATCTACTTTATTACATAATTCCTTGATCATATGTATAGATTAGCTATTGGATATATTATTTGCTTTCACTTTGGTTGGTTTGTGCTATTTTGATCTTGACCGCACAAGAGCACTGGAGCGAAGCAAGGAACAACAGAGTCCAAGGAAGCGATTACAAGGTACATATCTTCTTCTCACTTCCAATTTGATTCAACAGTTAGATCTAGGGAAAGCGGTATATTCTGTCCTGTTTTGTTCTAGATCCAGGTGGATCTAGGGAGATCGGTTTGTGTCCGCACTCACGGATTTATCCTGAAACAACATCAACAACATGAAGCTAGAATAACATCATCATCAACACATAGCTAGAACAACATCATCAAAAAAATGAAGCTGGAACAACAACATCTATATGTGGAAACATAATGAGGTACGTGCATCAACAACAACATCTATGGTACTTTAACAAACTATCCTTACCATACCTTCAAGATCTTCCAAGAATCATGATATTCCAGAGGAGATAAAATCCTAACAAGCTACCACGTGGTACTCTAACAGACCATCCTTACCGAAACTTCTAGATCTTCCCACTAATCATAATATTCCCTATGATATAAAATCCTAATTGAGATACCACTACTGACCAAAAATATCATATACATGCACATGTAGTACGATATACCATCCTTATCAGACCTTCCAGATCTACCCAGGGATGATCAATCCCCTAGGATATAAAATCCTAACTGAGCTACCTATTGTTGGTTAGGATACCATAGTATCATCAGCATCACTCCCCATTTCAAGGGAGTTGCTTTCAGACTACACCAAGCTTGTGTCAGAAGTACTCAAAATTCACACGAGACATAGGCTTAGTCAACACATTTGAAAAATTCTCATCTGTGCCAAAATATTGGAGCTTTACAACTCCCGCTTTACAACTCCCTTCTCAATTCACGATTGTAGTGGTACCAGATCTCAATGTGATCCATCTTATAATGGAACACTAGGTTCACTGTCATGTTTATGAAACTCTAGTTATCACAAAGGATCATGGTAGCATCCATCTCTAGGTCAAATAGACCTATCAACAACTTCTGAATCCATATGGCTTCACAAATCACGGAGCATGCTACAATGTTGTTTTCTTCTGTCATACTGAGAGTAATATTGGATTGCTTCATACATTTCTATGAATTCATGGCTGACTGTTGATGAAATTATATGCATAATATATTACCAAACATAAATTATCAACCAGGTTTCGTAATCAGTAGAGTTGATGCACTATATGCGATGATACGAGATGGATTCCTATGTCTATTTAGTATATCTTATATAAGAAACACATCAATAACAAAACACTCTATCTTAGAATATTTGAATGCTTCACACAAATTCAAACTCAAAAGATAAAAACCGATGACAAAACTCTTAAACAAACACTCAATTGAAAATGTTCTTGCTTAGATTACTAGTCGGTTCATTATAGGCTCATGAAATGGAGAGATGAACTTAGATCTTGCTTCTTGTAGCATTTGAAACAATAATCAACAATCCACTTTACTCACTCTTAGAAAGAAATCAATCATAACCCTATCAATTCCAATCACATCTTCTTCAATACAGGAGACAATCAGTATGATTGAGAGACTTCATTACATGGAGCATGAAGGTGAGAGATGAAGTCTTATGGTTCCTGTACCTACTAAGAACACAACGATTATAAATTCAAAATAATAACAATTTCATATTTAACAATCCCACACATTTATCCAAATCTGGTTAACTAAATATCAATCTCCAAAAATGAAATAACCATTCACACAATTATCTACTCTGCTCAACATATAATCATTCACTCACACTTATTCGAAATCAAATAAATTTGTAATGTTCTTAAAATTCATTTAAAATTATTTACAAAACATAACTATTAAATTTTCACACTCACACAATTGACTTACAACACAAACAAAGACATGTACAGGGAGGTTTACCTTAGTTGGGGCGGTGGCCCTTATCGAACCAACAAGGTACCTTTAAAGAGATTGCAGAATAAAGCACTTTACCCATTCCCGTGAATTGTAAAAAACAACATTTTCATTCCTCCAATTGATTAAGTGAATCAGAAGTTCAACATTTCATTTCCCAACATAACAATGTACAACCTTCTCTAGGAACCAATCTTACAGCATAATAATTCCTCCCCTTTTGGCTTAGAGCCATCACTCCATTTATATACTTTTTACATTACAAATTTGGCTCTAGAAAATCCTATCCATGAACAATCAAATCAAAACCATTTTCGGTCAATGGATGTCGATTAAAACCATTAGCTAATCAAGGAAATGCATTCCCCACGAATCTGGGTAGGATCTTAGAATTTCTGGAAAATTGGCAATGATTTAGGATGAATCATTCCCCCTTAGCTGTAGGTCCACACATGTGATATCTTGGGATTCTTGTTCATGTTTCCACATGAAAACTCCTATCTAGACAAAACCCATGTCCCCAAATGTTGATATTCATCATTATATTCCCAAAAGTTGAGGTGAAAATCCAGTACCGAAATGATGCTACCAGAATTCTATAGATAGGGTTTTAGTACCGGATCAACATAGTCACGATCATGAGTACTGGATTAGGCGCAAAGGAAATACCAAAATGGGCATAAGACTAGTACATGATGCAATGCTGAGTGTGTTGGTACTAGATGCAATGCTGAGTTGTGATGGTACTAGATGTAATGTTAGTTTGGTACCGGATGCGATGTCGAGTACCGGAATAGGTGAGGTACCAGATCAAGTTGCTCAAGAGTCAAAGTGATTAGGATCATACATAATCAATCATTTAATCGAATTAACTCAATAAAACTAAACAAATCATTCCTTAATCATAAGTTACCTCTCTATGCATATGGACAAGGTCATCAAGTGTATTTGTGGAGGAAGAAGTCAATTATATACACATATCATAGGTAAAATAGGCTCAGATAGAGGGTAATATAGGGTAATAAAGGTGTCAAAATGGAGACTCAACACTGAACCCAAACTGAAACAACATCCTAAAGTGATTTTTTTTCTGAAGCACTTCCATCCGAATTTGAATCAATATAGCCATACAATATGAAATTGTTGAAGTTTTACTTATACAACTAGTAGTTATGGTTATTCTTTATTATTACAATCATTCAACACATTAGTTGCATAAAAAAGATTATTGAAAGAGAGGAAATCAAAGAAACAATAGAGACACATAGATTATCCTAGGAAACCCTCAGGGGGGGGAAAACCCAACAAAAATTTCCTCAATATAGATAGACCAAAGACCGAATAGAAGATCCTCTTCTACTCCTTCACTAGGAAGAGTAGAGCACTACTTAATGAAGACACATACCAAGAACCATCATTGACGTCACACTTAGATGCAGTAGCACTTCCTCCAAGACTTGCACACTTCTTCATAGTTGTAGAGATAGTGTGGTAAGTGTTCAAATGGGACACCAGACTCACATATAAATACAAGTTGTGAGGTGGTGCTAGGGTTGTGACTTTTCACTTGATGGAGCCAACTTATCCTAGAAGTGGATAACATAGCCTCCATCAAGGATTAGAAGGAATGATCATATATTGGAGTCCAAGGGAAAGCATTATTTTTAAGGAGATGAGCAAGAGGCATTGTAATTTTTCCATAATTCTTAACAAACTTGCGATAATATCCTATTAAACCTAGAAAACCATGCAAGATTTTGAGAGTGTTGGGGAATGGAAAATTCTACATAGATTCAATCTTCTTAGGGTCCACCCTAACACCATCCTTGCCAAAAATATGACTCAATTACTCCACTTTCGAGGCTCCAAAAGAACATATATATTGTTTGAGTAAAATTTGGTGTTGAGAGAGTAGATGAAGAGCTCGATCCGTATGAGCAAGATGGGTTGTCCATGTTTTACTATAGATGAGAATATTATGAAAGAAAAATAAGACAAAATGATGGAGAAAAGGATGGAAGAGATGATTAATGAGGCTTTGGAAAGTGGATGGAGCATTACACAAGCCAAAGGGCATGGCCAAGAACTCATAGTGTCCCTCATTAGTTTGAAATGTAGTCTTAGGAATTTTTTCCTCTTTCATATGTATCTGGTGGTAGCTAGAATGAAGATCAAGTTTAGTAAAATAGTGGGTGCCACTTAATTCATCCAAGATATGATCAATGTCCGGAATGGGAAATTTGTCTTTGATGGTGAATTTGTTAAGGACAAAAAATTTAGGACACATGTGCCAAGAGCCTTTTTTCTTAAGTACCACAACCATATGATAAGAATAGGGGCTAGTACTAAGATGGATAACACCCATGGCGAGCAATTCTTGAAATTTTTTCTTAATCTCATTTTTCTTGGAAAAAGGATGGCAATAGGGGTGAACATTGGGAGGAAGATTTTCAGGGACGAGGGGAATGGAATGATCATGAACACCAAGGGAAGGGAGAAGTACCTGGGGAATGGAAAAAAATATTGATGTTTGGAGAGAATGTATTGGAGGTCAGGATGCACATAGGGTGTTTGAGTGTCTTGAATGGAATGGAGTTGTTCAATAATGTTGGAATGACTTTTTTTAAGGATTTTTTCCATGTGTTGAGAATTAATGGTCTCAGGGTAACCTGTTGTGATTCCTTGGAACTTGTATTATTCCCTCCTGGTTGAATTGCATGGTTAATTCCTTAAATTACATGAGAATGAGACCAAGAGTCGTTAACCATTCGACACCTAGCACAATGTCACAACCACCCACATCGATATCAAACATATGATATTTCATGTTGTACTGACAAATTTGGAGATGCGCATGTTCACAACTCCCCCCACATTTCATGGAACCTCCATTGACAATCACGATTTGAAATTTGTTGACTACATGGATATAACAATTAGTTTCTTGGGAAATGCAGAAATGAATAAAATTATGGATGCTTCCACTATCAATGAGGATGGTGACCTTCTTATGCTTAATGTAACCAATTAGTTTGAGGGTTTGGGGAGGATAGAAGCTAGTGAGATCATTCAAGGAAATGATCGATTCGACTTCTGGGGGTCTTATGGTAGAGTAAGGTCAATGGGTTCATGTGACTTGACCATAGGGGAAGCCAAAACCTCTTCTTTATAAAAATCCTCATAAATGGCCATAAAAATATTTTGTTCCTTACACTTGTGCATGGGAAAATATTTTTCATCAAAATTATAAGAAAGGCCCTTGAGTTGGCATTCATCCATTTCTTCCTAGGTCAATTTTCAGATCTTTAGTGGAGTCGAAGGAGGGAAAGAAGTGACTTATTTAGGGAGAGGAATAAAGGAGGGTTTTGTAGTGTGATAAGAGAGAACATTTTTTGCTTCCTTATCTATTTTAGTACCTTCCACCCAACTCTGGGGGAGAGACATGAGGATGTGGGCACAGATCTCATCCTTGAGGCCACTAATAAATCGTT
This sequence comes from Picea sitchensis, assembly GCA_010110895.2. NCBI lineage: Eukaryota > Viridiplantae > Streptophyta > Pinopsida > Pinales > Pinaceae > Picea > Picea sitchensis. Next base: position 13,953 of record SNQJ01S0180046.1, on the reverse strand, counting down.
CTTAGAAAAAAGCATCAGACAGGCCCTTCGTGGGGAAACCAAGTGCTAAAAAGAAACTATAAAGTCTACCACTATGATAGATTGTTTCAACTTTGTCAAATGGCCAAAATAGTGGGTGTTAGTGTCAAAACATTCATAAATATTTGTAACAAATTATTTCCAATCCACGTACCCCTGGCGGATATTTTTTCGCCACTTCCACCATTGTCAAAGTTCTTGATCTATATGGGGAACACCATACTGTCGTTTTGGAAACTCATTTGTAATGTCATAAAAAAAGAAATAGTATTCCATTTAAGTTATCCAGCCAAGGGATCCAAGCCATCAAATTTGTTTACATCCTGTTGGCCCTTGACCAAGTTTTGGATATCCTTGGTCATGTTTGACCTATTTTGGGAATTTGACAGGCTGGTCAAAGGTAGAGCGCAAGTCGAAGCGGAGATCGTGGGATCGCGGCCCCTTTTTAGGGCATATTTGGTATTAGGGTTTATGTGACAGGTATGGGGATGTCATCCCATGGGTTTACCCATACTTAGGCCCTTTTTGTAATGTATAAATAGAAATCTAGGATATGTAGTTAAGTGGTGTGATCCTAGGTTCTAATTATTGTGCTAAGTGCAAGTAATTATAATAGGCTTTGTGCTTAGTGTATGTTGAGGCTGTAAATATAAGAGAGGGTCCTCTATAGTGCTTTCTGCATAGACAGTGTAAGGAGGCTTTGTGTTGTGGTCTAAATCGGGGAAGGAGGATCTGGCGAGGTGTGCGCAAATCTCCTGCCCTCTACAGAGTAAGGTTTTGATGCTCTGTGCCTATAAGAAGCTTGAAAAAAGATAATAAAGAAGATAAGAGTTGGTGGATGTAACCCCACACTGGGGTGGACTATGTATATGTTGTGTTATGGTTTCTTTATGCATTCTGGTTATTGTATTGTGTATATAATTTAAGCTTAAGTGTAGTAATGAATTATTAGATGAATCTAGTATGATAGCTTAGTGCTTAAGTGATGTGAATAAATGCTAGATATAATCCTTTTTCATGTGATAAGTGCTTAGATGTGTTATATCTGATTGAATACTTCTTTGTTCTGTAATTAGGGTTTGGATCTGTGATGTAAATAAGGACTAAATACTGATGAATGTTAACTTCTAAGTGTTTTGTTAGAGTGGTGTAATAACATATCTATGTCCCAACTAGGTTGTAGACATTTGAGTCTTGCAACCACCCCTGCCTCTACCTCAGGTGAGACTTCATCTTCTTCGCAGGTGTTTCCGAAAGGGTCAGTAGCTAGAGTTTTGTTGTTTCATTGTTGAAGCATTAAACCCTAGGTCTTCCCTTGTGCCAATAAATGTTTTTGTTGTCGGGACCTGAAACTGGGATTACTGGGAACAAAAGAAAAGAAATCTCTATGCATAGATATGCTACTTTAGTGTGAAGTATTGTACTTGACTTGCGAAGCTCTGTGCTAAGAAGAGAAGTCCAATCTGAAGAACAAAGGTAATATCTTAAAGCTTTGTTCTCTAAGAAAGGTAAGATAATTGAAAATTTTTGTTTCGAAAGAATGAATCTAGGCATGTTTGATAAATTTTGTCCTAGTCTGAAAACTAGGGTACATCTAAAAGAAAGAAGATTTGATATGAATAGATCTGATAGAAATAATGAAAGGTATGTTATCCCTATGCATAGAAAGAATGTTTGGAGTAACAAATGGATGCATGATCCTATAAATAATTTTTTGCAGGTTAGTTACTGTGATCCTAGTGCACAGTATAGGAAAGGTTGGGGATCATTTAAAATAAATATAGGATTAACTCTTTTCTATAGTTGCAGAAGATAGGGACATCTTGCTAAGGAATGCCCTGGTAGAGGTCCTAGTTGTATTTTTTGTAAATCTATGGACCATGAAGTTTTCGATTTCCCTAGAATGATTGCAAAATTTGAAAAGATGAATATGAGACAAGAAAAGTACGAGACAATCCAAGAAACTAAGGATATGATAGAACCTCAGAAAGAATCAGATATTGTATTACTACAGATGAAGGAAACCTTGAACGATCACAGAGATATCAACTTACTAGCGGTCTTAATAGAGAAAGAGTACATAGAAACAAGAATAGGAGACTTTGACATAGACTGTGTTCTAGATGAGGAAACACATGTGAATATCATGATAGAAAGAACTTGGAAAATTTTGGGAAATCCTACTATGGTTCCTTCATTAAGAGGAATAGGATTATTTAGAGGAAAGTTTATAACCCTAAGTGGAAGACTTACACAAACATCTATGAGTGCTCATGGCACTTCAACAAAAGAAGAATTTGAGATTGTTAAATTTGTTGAGAACAACACCCCATTTTCTATATTGCTAGGAAACACCTAGATTGAGAAAGATAAGATATGAAGAAAACAAGAAGAGGAGGATCTAGAATAGTAAAATCAAGAACTAAGATATTTCATGGCTAGGAGAATAGCACACTTACTAGAAGAACAAGAGAACCATTCGAAGCTACTAAAGACCAAATAAATGATCCTATGGACATCGAAGTTGAAAAGACACATGAAGATTGGAGACACCTTTCTGTACAAGAGAGTAGAGCACCTACCCCAGAAAGAGAAGAAGTATTACCCTTGAACCCTATGAAATACCCTCAACAGTGCAAAGTTATCATGCCAATAGGAGACAAGAATGATAATGGAAAGAGGAAAAAAGTGATTCAGATCACAGGAAAGAAGGCCAAAAATCTCAGTAAGAAGAGAGAAAAGTTAGAAAAATTACAAGAAGTTCCAGGGAAGACTTCGCAGAAGAAAGGTTTCCAGAACTTGAACTCTGTCAAAATATCAGTATAGTGAATATCGACACTTCTCCATGGTGAAGAAATATGACAATTGGAGGCATTATGACCATTAGAATGACACTCCAGAATGACTAGAAACACAATTATTGCCCGAATGTTTTCCCTTGGACTGTTGGGACCACGCGATAACGGATGGAACTACATTGATTGAAGCATTCCTTCCCATTGGAAGAGTATTTTATGAAAATATCTATTTATCCCATCGAGCATTGCACCGAGAACACTTTTTTTCAATTGTGATTATCCAAGCCCATAGAGAACTAGTTGATTTTGTGCAATGATCATTGAGACCTCGCCATCCACTCTGTTACATTGAGTATTGTTCATCGACTTGAGATATGAGATATCAAGTGTGCATGTCGGATGAAATTAACACTACAGAAAAATATTTCGAAAAGATTCTAATAGACCTCATGGTTGAGAAGGTGATGTCTGTAGGCATCCAAGCCTCATCAACAAGAGGAGTGCAAGAATCCCTGTCGACTACTCATGGATCTGGACCATCCCAAGATATGACCAAGAAGATAACCAAGCATCATAATGACTTGGTGAATGTGAATATAATTCCATCCATCATGCTCGAGTACATCCCACCCCTATATGGTGTGGTGAGTCGTGACAGTGTCCTAAGGGACTTCGACTACATAGTCATCACTGCGTACCTTTCAAGGGGAATATAAGCATTCATACTGTAGTTGGAGAGGATTCCAAACTTGAATATCAATGACTATAACATAGAAGACCGCAAAAACTATGGAATTCTCACACCTCACAAATATTTGACCAAGACCAAGGGGAGGAAGTTGAATATCATCCCCCAGCTGTGGACTATGGACATCATGAGGTCCACTATCTTGAACGTGATGAAGATACCACATTTTGGAAGGATTCCTACGGTTAATGCATGCGTTAAGATCCTGTTTTCGTGCTTCCATGGTTGGTATCTATGGATAGATATAAACATCACTATTGATCTGGCATTGATCCATAGGATCAACGAATTAAGCAGGCAGGGAACAGACCTGCAAGAATTTTATCTAGGGAAGGTTGTAGATCGTTCCCTCTCACAGAATATTAAAGACACCTATGACGATGTGGAGAAGGGGACACAAGTATAAAAGGTAGCCTCCATTCAGATTGGAGTAGTGCGCCTTGATTTCTAGTTGATTTTTGGTAAGCTAGTCTAAAAGAACAAACCCACGTACGTCATAGGTTTTATTATTGACCTCGCAGGAAAATGTGCGGAAGGACTACAAATGAACTGGGCTAGTTACCTAGTCAATCAGTTAGAACTGGATTGTCGCAAAGCTTGGGATTAAGGTTATGAGTTCCATTTTAGGTGGTTGTTGATTCTCATTGCATTCACTTCTTGGGCAATGATAGAAGGTGCGACCTTCCCTGACATTAAGCCATTTGAGCCACTATATGCGAAGTTCACCACGCTTTGGTATTCAAGCGATATGGGGAGACAATGGAATTTGAATGTAGTATTACATACCTACTACCTCCAGTTGAAGAGGGCTATTGATTCTTTCCCTCATATGACACCAAACACCCTGGATAGGTTCAGGCCACTTATGAAGTTCCACATAGATAGGAATTTTATTTATATCACTGTGCGCGCAGATGAAAGTAAACAAGATCTTCAGTCCTATTACAAGATCACAGAGGATGACCTGGAAGACATCACTAAGGAATGTCTTGCAGAGCTCCTTATACCAGTCGACCAGGCAGAACCATCCAACCCCTACCTCATTGGAAATATGGTGGTTACTCATGAAGAGTATGATGGACACAGCAGTAACAGGAAGAAAAAGAAGGAATATGTACACGAAATACACAAAACATTAGAAGAAACTACACCAGATTCACCTAGTAAAGGAGGTGGTGATGAAGTAGACAAAGAAGAGCACAATGGGGAAGAAGATAAACATAAGAAAGGTGAAGTAACACCACCAAAAAATCTCCCTAATGACACAGAGACATCCAAGAAAAGAAAGGTTTACCCCACAAAACCTACATCGCGAAAGAATTCCAATGCTAGTAAGCCGAAGCTGTAGACTGTACTCACGGTCGATGACTTCGACTTCATCATCACAACTGTATCGAACGATTTGGAAGATATTTTGTAGAAAAGATAAGAAAAATAGGAAGCCATGTATGAAATAATTGAAGAAGAACTGAGAGGAGTAGAACAATCCCTTCACTCCATCTGCGCAGTGCCCACTATTTCCCTACCATTAGAAAAAACAGACTTGGGAGATGAGCCTGCCCAACTTCACAAAATAGTTGATGCAACTGAAGCTTGCCTTCATCATGTGCAGGAAGAAAAAGAACAAGACACAGTAGCCCTGAATAAATCACAAGAGGAAGTCATAGAACAATTCTGAGTTTTATAACAAGATAAGGACAACCTAAAAATCAAGTTCGAAGAGGATAAAGCGCAGATCTAGAAAGATAAAGAATAGTTTCTCACGGAGCAGGTTGGAGTTAAATAAGAAGTCAATAGAGCACTTTTATCTATGATAGGATTGGAACATATAGAAGAAGACCCAATGAAGAGACAAGTAGCGAAGCTTGTTGCAACCATCCAGTAACTTCAACAGAGAATAGTCAAATTAAAGTTACAAGAAGTACCAAGAACTCCGTAGGAAGTGTGATACCAACAAGAGTAAGCCTCTCGAAGTTCATTCCGAATAATCAAGGCATTAGCCTTGGAATGTAAACATCTTAGAAATCAAAGTGCATAGAATTATGAGTGCCTTACTGAGGACCCTGAACTAAAGACACCGGAGTCGTAGCTCGAGGAAGCAAAGCATCAAGCAGGAACAGTACAAGAACAATTGAAGCCCTTGTCAGTAGTCTATCAAATGAAATGATCCCAAGAATAGCGCATGTCTTAGAAATAGGTCCATGTCATACAGAGAAAAGTCATGGAAGTGAATCAGAAGCTCTAGCCAGTCCAGGATGCATCTTGCCTACTTTTTTAGGAGATTGAAGGACGAGGAGAAGAGCTATAACAAGTAGTCACTTCATTAGAACATCTCTTAGAGGGACCTATGAATGAAGAAGTTATTCAAGACTTCACCAAACAAGAGGCCTTGGTGAAGCAGCTCGATCCAAGCTCAAGGCATTTGATGCAAAGTTGCCCATAGCAGAGTGACTCGGGATGAGTCACAGGTGAGTGTTAGGGGCTTGTTGGACCTTGACCAAGTTTTGCAGATCCTTGGTCATGTTTGACTCATTTTGGGACTTCGACAGGCTGGTCGAAGGCAGAGTGCAAGTTGAAGCAGAGATCATGGGATCTCGACCCCTTTTCAGGGAATCTTTGGGATTAGGGTTTATGTAACGAGTATGGGAATGTCAGCCCATGGCTTTACCCATATTTTAGCCCTTTTTGTAATGTATAAATAGAAAACTAGGCAATTTAAGTAAGTGGTGGGATGTTAGGTGATAAGTATTGTGCTAAGTACAAGTAATTATAAGAGGCTATGTTCTTAGTGTATGTTGAGGCTGTAAAGCTAAGAGAGGGTCATCTGTAGTTCTTTGTGCACAGATTGTGTAAGGAGGATTTTTGTTGTGGTCTAACTTGAGGAAGGAGGATCTAGCGAGGTGCATACAGTTCTCCTGCTCTATGCAGAAGAAGGTTTTTATGCTCTGTGCCTGTAAGAATATTGACATGAGATAATAAAGAAGAGAAGAGTTGGTGGACGTAGCCCCACACTGGGGTGAGCCACGTATATCCCGTGTTATGGTTTCTTTATTCATTCTAGTTATTGTCTTGTATATATAATTTAAGATTAAGTGCAGTAATGAATGATTAGGTGAATCTAGTATGATAGCTTAGTGATTAAGTGATGTGAATAAATTTTATATTTGATCCTTTTCCATGTGCTAAGTGCTTAGATGTGTCAGATTTGGTTGAATACTGTGTTGTTCTGTAATTAGGGTTTGGATCTACGATGTAAATAAGGGTTAAATACTAATTAATGTTAACTACTAAGTGCTTTGTTAGAGTGGTGTAATCACATATCTGTGTCCCTAGGTTGAAGACATTTGAGTCTTGCAACCACCCCTGCCTCTACCTTAGGCGAGACTTCATCTTCTTCGCAGGTGTTGCTGAAAAGGCTGATAGTTAGGGTTTTGTTGGTGTGTTGTTGAAGCATTGAACCCTGTGTCTGCCCCTGTGCCAACACATCCACTCGAGGAAGGTTTAGTATACACTAAAAGCGATGGAACTAAATATTATGGGAATTGGAGGAATTCTCACCTTTGGGGTGCAAATGTTGGTAAGATGAGTCAAGGTCTCCATTAATATTCATCTTGGCACAGATCTAGGAAGAGAAGGATTCAAGCTGGGTAGAGAGGTATTGTTTTAGGGTTTCCATTTTTGTAGGAGGAATGCATTTTTTTATTGACAGTGGTAATATTGGCACTAAATTTCCCCTCTTTCTTATGGTCCTATGATAAATCAAATGACAAAGTATTGAGCGGGCTTCAAGGTCTTGGCTATAGGTGTGGGTGATGACGAAGGGGGGAACCAGAAAGGGGCAAGTGGGACCACACGGAAGGGGTTATGGGTGAAGGGTATCATGATGATTATGGAAAAGAGGGGAATCCAATGGGGTAATTCCGAAATAATGGGGTCGAAAGGGGGTTGAGGCCACAGTGAAAAAAGAAAGTTGAAAAATGATACTACGATCAAAACAAAAATATGAGTATGATCAAAATGAAAATATCAGTCCAATAGGATAGGTATTACATAAGGGTGTAGGCAGGCCCTAGATTTTTTATATTTTTTACTCCTATAGATTTATACTCTAAAATGAATAATATTACAGTGGAAAAATTCCAAAATTCTTAATAGGAAGAAATATGTAGTAATTTCACAACTTGAATGCAGAATACAAGGAAATAGATATTGTATGTTCTTGTTCTGTTATGTTTCCTTCCCAAGGGTTAGGGTTTTCAGGGTTCCTACAGAGAAGGGATTTTCCTATGATATATCTTTTTTATATATGTGTGGGGTCGAACAGTATTACTCGACCCAATATCTCAGGGAAATAACTAAGAATGCTAGATCGTACCCTTAGTCATACTACCCAATTACCCAGGAACTAGAGAGTATCTTCCCAAGTGTTTTTATCAGTGGCACTATAATGGCCAGGAAGTTGATCGATTTATCTACAAAGGGCTTCAATATATCTAGGATAGTCGGTATACATGTCTTTTTTATGCACGACCACTCGAAGGGGTACCAACAGGGGTTACAAGGGTGGTCAACAATGTGCGCTTAAGTACCACTTGTAGTTACTGCGTGTATGCTTCCCTAACTATCAATTTATGAGTTGAAAAATAGATAATTGTAGCTTTAGGATTTCAAAATATGTCTCTACTCTGAAAAAAATTGTCCCACAGTTTCTTCCAATGAAATTTCTTTGATACCACGTTTTAGGTACCAAATCTATTATAATAACAAAAAATAGAAATATTGCATAGAATACAAATGGAATAATAGAATATATGAAATGACAACACAAAAATAATACCTTTATTAATAGGAAACAATGTTCACTTACCTCTTTGAGGGGGAAAACTCTAGCAGAGCAGTGCTCTATTACAATAATTCTCAAGAAAAAAAATGTAATGCCCTCGACTCCTATTTATACTAAGTCTATCTACCACAGGAACACTCTAGAGTAATATCTTCTAGAAGTAGAAGCTTCTATTAGGTCTTCTTACATTTGACTTATTCTTCCTTATTACTAGGCCTTATTAATATTTTCCTTTATTACATGGAAAATATATTATTATACCTACATGAGGTGTTAGGGAGGTTAGGTACCTAACATATTGGGCCACCGAAACCTCAACACACACTCACCCTACCACATATAGACACCTTCCACATAAACACACAATCAACGCCATATTAGTTTGTCATACTATCACGTCATTGTCAGCATGGTCTAGTCAACACTACCACATCAACATATGTATGGTTCCACATCAACATCCATATTGACACATCATCTATATGTGTGTTCCACATAATCATCCATAAGGTTTCATGTATCATCCATGTCATCGTCTTTATCTGTTTTTTCCAAAACGTTATAACTCCATAACTTTATCATATGACATCTGTTTGAGCCCATTCAAATTGTGTTAGAAATATTTTTATGAGATTTTAAAAATGGGGACCTTTTCATCAAAATTTGAGCATTTAAATTTTTGGGGTCAAAATCCACCTGGATCAATCCTCCCCACTAGAATGTTTTGTACCACTAAAAGTCTAGTTTTACTCAGCAAGTAAGTGAGGGTATAGCTTCCTCATTTTCTTGATCTTTGTCCATTGTGATTTTCTTAGATGTACTCCTTAATATCCACTTGAATATTAATTCACATAACCTCTATGTGAAGTCTTGATTTTCCTGTCAAGGATAACATCTTTTGATAATTCATTTAAATATTTAGGTGAAAAATCATCAACATAAGGAACTTGAATACTCTCATCCTGATCCTTGATCATAAGAGGTTCATATAACTTCAATTTCTCAACATTTTCAATTGAATACATCTTCATGTATGGAGGTAAATATAATAAAAAAGAATTAGTACCAGTCTTCTCCAAAATATTGAATAGGCCATACCTAATTGGTTTAAGTTTTTTTCCTTCACCTTTCAACCTATATTTGCTGATATGTAACCAAACTTGATCACCAACTTGAAAGTGATGATCCACCTGATGCTTATCATGCCTCGCCTTGTACTTGGATTGGTTCTTCTCTAACTATTCCTGTACTTCTTGATGCACCAATTGGGTATTCTTAATCAACTTCTTAGCTTTGTCTACATCACCTTTCCCATTGTTATCCACAATTTTGGTCATCATGATGATAGTATGATGATGTTATGATGATGGAAAATCAAGCTCTTCACTAAGAACACTTTCCTGAGGAAAGTTACACTTTTCTGTTTCCAGAAATCATATTTTTAAAAGAGGTTCACATGCTGCCTATATATTTACCTGCGAGAATGCCTGATTCTCGCAGGCTGCATTAAGCTAGAGTGCGAGGGGTTTTCACTGTACCTAACTGTCAGGGTGCGAACATCTTCTTAAAGAGGAAAAAGATGAAGTTCTCAAGCCTTCTAGAAGGGAATCTTCGAGAAGAATGAGTTGGCTAGCGAATGGTTATCTAAGTACCGGCTTTCCTGATATCTTGGGATTATTTCCTATCCAAGTAACTAATCTATATTCTCCTATATATTGAGGAGATTACTCATGGAAAAGGTTAGAAGAAAACTAGCAAGTGATTGATTGGAGAATTAGTGCAAGACTATATGCAAGACTGATGCTACAACAGCTAGAGACAACAACAAAGTCATCAAAAGTGGTTGATTTTCTTCATGCATGAGCAAGTGTGTGTGTCAGAGCTAGGAGCCATCGAAAGGAGATCTACAACATCAAGGCTCAGGTTGTAAGTTTCACTTTCAATTAATTCAATACAGTAATATGTCCCTTTCCCATAAAGATGATTTCACTTTATTACATAATTCCTTGATCATATGTATAGATTAGCTATTGAATATATTGATCTGCCTTCACTTTGATTGGTTTGTACTATTTTGATATGAACGGGACAAGAGCATTGGAGCGAAGCTTGGAACAACAAAGACCTAAGGAAAGTGTTCATAAGGTATGTACATGATCCTAGTCAGTTCGTTCAATAGGTTAAATCTAGGGAAAGTGTATTATTCTGTCCTGTTTTGTTCTAGATCCAGGTGGATCTAGGGAGATCAGTTTGTGTCCACACTCACGGATTTATCCCACTTGGAGTGCCAAAATTGGCGACTCCACTGGGGATCTATCCCCTTTTTTATTTATGGTTTTTTGATTTCCAAACAGCGGATTTATCCCACTTGGAGTGCCAAACAACACCGAAAGACAGAGTCAATGCCTCAACAGTAAAGAGTATCACAGAGGATAATATAATGACGTGCTTGATAACGGACACGATGGTGTTCGGCACTAGACAAATCAGATAAGAAAGTTTGAGTTTGGAGATATATAATGATATCTTCGTACCAAATATCGTCAGTACTGATAAGGAAAAGTGATTCGTCAGGTAATGAATCGATGTTTTAAATATTTAAATATGGTTAAAAAATTCAAAAACATTTAAAAACTCAAAAATTTGTGTACTTCTTACCGAGGTCTCCCCATTGTGCGTCCTCAGGTAGTGCTAAATCTGTATCTCCTTGGAAATCCAACCCGACATATGCGTATTCGTCCACCATTAGCATCTGGTTCTGCAACTAGTCGAAGAAAACATTGTCATATTTGACAATAGGACTGCCACATGTTGGGCCATGAGCCAACACCACCGCAACATCCTCGAATCTCTGGGACCAAGAAGATCCCACTCGGCCTGTAGATGAAATACATGGACTCTCTCTAGGAAGAAAGACACTAACAATGATCCATAACCAGACTGTTTCATATTTCCACGCCTGCACTTAGTCAACTGTTTCTTGATATTGCGTAATACTGCGTCAGCCCAGTTAAATACCCGGGGCTCAGTACACTCGATGGCATATTGGAAATAGCTCTGTAGAGCCATATGTGGAGCCGCACTTCCTTCCATCCGAGCAATGGTAAAGAGAATAGTGTGGAGAGTCAAATTAGTAACTCCCCAAATGGACACTTTCCCTTTCTGTCTCTCTGCCTCAGGTACACAATACTGGTTACAATATTCGCTCATTTTCAAACCGCCTGTTCTGCTGCCAGACAAACTGACATAAGATCCACGTCTAGATAATCTAGTCAAGAAATAGATATCTTCGATATCGATAGTCAATGTATGAGCTCCCACAATGAAGACTTGTTGGTCTAGATCCCACATTCGGACCAAGTACTCCAACAAATGGACTTGGGCTCTCATGCCCGGGATGCGAAAATATTTCAAGAGACCACAGTCTCTTAGTGCAACTATGGTTGGAGGATGTTTTTCGGCATTGGCATTGTCCTCCTCGTGCTCTTATTCCCGCCACTCTAACACCATGATTGTGGCTAGAAACCTTCATAAAAAACACATAAACATGGTTAGTGATTTTATTCATGAGATAAAATTCTTGCAATTGGTTAAACGTTACATAATTTTTTTGAATTTTGCGTTGTTCGTAGGTGAGATATTATGTGCAGTGCAAACTTCTCGTAGGCTGCCTAAGGCCCACCTGCGAGAATGGGCCATTCTCGCAGGTCCCATATGGACCACCTGCGAGAATGCTTCCACGCACATAGGGTTTAAAAAAATAGTTTGAAACTGAACTTTTTACCAATGAAATTGAATTTTTAAACCATGAAAAGATAAGGGATGAGGCACTTACCAAAATATAGCTGACATCACGTCGAATGGTCTCCCGTAACTCCCTAAATTCGACTCTGAAAGTAGAGGGTAAATGAGGGTTTTTTGGCACTCAATGGTAAAATGTGAAAATGATATGGTAAATTTTTGTTATTTGTTCATTTTATTACTTTTTACTATATCAAATGTGGGTTTTTATGATTATTTATTATTT